>JAQQZY010000027.1:15148399-15163401 GCA_030068375.1 Ostorhinchus rueppellii | reverse complement strand
TGAATATATATATATATATATATATATATATATATATATATATATAAAACCTTTGGACTCCATCGGGGTTAAAGACCCATTCATGACTCCTGCATTTCACTGACAGCCTCTATTTTTGCTTACAAGCACTTATCCTCTTGTGCCCTAAGGCTCATGACTTGGAGAGAGGATCTCCCATGTCACGAGTGGAGGTCATAATAACTGGAAAAGATGCTCCAGAGCCACGCCGGGGGTTATGGGAAGGGTGAAACTCCTCTCACATCCAGCAGCTCCCTCTGTTATCAAATATAAAGATGGAAGGGGGTCAGTAGTTTGCAGTAAAGCCTCAGACATGCTTTTTCTCTGGAAAGACTGTTGCTAAATTTGTGTCCGTCAGAAATTTAGTACACGGTTAGTGAATAAACACCTGATTTGTTACAAACACGTGGTTCAATATCTAAATTTTATCAGAGCAACAAAATTACTCTTTTTTTTTTTTAACATGCTTTCTACTCGCATACCAAGTAAATATTGCCCTTGAGGAAATTTCAGACACACAATACTTACCCCTATTTCTGCACACTATGCTGACAGTGTCTGAAAAAACAGGGGTTTAAGGCTGTTCACTGTTTTTAAGGAATGCAGTGAAATTCCAGCTTGTTGTGGTGGTTTTGATTGACAGAACAGAGGTCAAAAGACGCTGTCCCATGACCACTGTGCTGTCAGGTCAGAGAAGTTGCCCTCATTGCTGGCACAGTCATGTCAGGGGCCGACGGGGCCACTTCTCCTGTGACCAGTCTCTGAACACTGTCTCCAGCGACACACAGGTTTAACCAAGACACACAACCGACTGCCTGGTTCAAAGAGACTCTTTGGGGATGTTTGTCTTTCTGTAACACAACCTCTCTCCCTGAATAAAGTTTGTCTTTACTTTAGCGTTTATGTTGCCATGGTCACTGCAATTCGATCTTTTTTTTGTAGTCAACACTGTGAAGGCCGGTACAGCGGGAAAAGCCAGACACAATTTATGATAAGAGAGACGAGGCCCCGAGCAGAAGGGCCCGTGGGAAACGGCTCTACAAATATCCACTGTGCTTAATTCTTTTTTGCCTCTGCGTGCTCTAAAATATTCAGAGAATTCCCAGTAGATCCTGGTGCTCATCTAAGCGTGGCATTAATGTTTTATCATTGCCCGCTGAGGATTTGACAAAAGCAGAGTCTTATGAGTGTTGAACACCCTTGTAAGCCCCTTTCAAGTATTCACTGAGATGTCTAAAAAGTGATTTAGTGGAATGAGCAGCACCATTGTGATTGGTACTATCAGCTCTTGTTTTCCCCTTTGCTTTCATCATACAACTTTTTCTCTTCTTCTGCTCTCTCTCTTTTCTTCTAATCAGCGTGATGTGACTCCACACTTTTTTCATTTTGTCTGTGTTGTAGTTGCAGCCGGAGCAGCTGGACTGCGGTGCGGCCCACCTGCAGCACCCTCTGGCTCTGCGGAGGTCCCTCAGAGCCATTCCCCTGTTTGAGTACACTGGCCTTAGTTCTGTTTCTGTGGATAATGTGCACAACCACACTGTGGTTTTCCTGGGAACGAGTAATGGACGGCTTCGTAAGGTGAGACATGTTTCTGTGTTCTTAAACTATGCATAACCTGGGGCCAAAACACAATCGTAGAACGTAATTGTCACCACTGAATAGAGTTAATTTTTTTAATGTGATTGTGCCCTTAAGCTTGGAAAAACTATAATAGCGACAGAGTTACGTCGTGCTGCTTTCATGTGGCTGCTGACTCTTTCAATAAACTGAACGTAGGTGCTTCATGAAACACTCTGAGTAACAGCAGAACAAACAGGAATGTCCACTTTCATCTCCCAGGTCTCAGGCCTATCACCACCCTCCCACCCCCCACTTCCCACAGTGATCCATGACCCATCCTGGCCCGTGAAGTAGCCCTAATCACGTGCACTAATGTTCCTCAGACCTGGTTATTGTCTGAGGGATCACCAGAAAGCTACTTAGTAAGATCAGTTGATGGTGAATGAGTCAGCCCTGCCTTGTGCTGGTGATTTCAGCTCAACGGTCTGCGACCTGGAACATCTGCACAGGGTCCGGCTTGTGAAAACCCTTTTCCGTCCAATTAACAGCATACCTTAATTCTGTCTCAGCCACATTCCTAGTCACCCCTGACTGGGCTTGCTAAGCAGCAGCCTGCCTGCCAGCACCGCAAGCTGCTTCTCAGCTGTCTGCGGGAAACAACATAAACTGACTCTAAGAGCTTTCTGACCTATTGTTTGGCATTAAGCTTGTACCTTTTACAACATTAAACCCATTCTGCTGCCGGGTGTTTCATTTTTGGCCCGCTAAAAGAGCTCCTTGTTTCCCACCCAAACATGAAAGCACTGTTTTAGCCCCAGCAGAGCATGCAGTAATTGGGTTTGGGTAGTTTATGCCGGATACACAACGGCGGTTGGGTTGGTGTAAGCAACATTGTATATGTATGTGTGTGTATAGCCTGATTGCAGGTTTGTCTGTGTTTTTAGGTGTTTGACTTTGTCTTTAAGCCAGCGCAAGTGGTTTTGTGATCTCATGTGTTTACTCACATGAGTGCATACCCTGTGATTATGTTCTATATGTGTGTTCCCTCAGCATGTGTGTTAGCCTTATTATATGTGGAGCATGGTATTCTGTGACCTTGGGCAACATGCTCTCCGCTTTTTAGCTTTATGTGTCTTTCATTGTTTGCCTATGCATGTGTGTGTGGCAGTGTGTGTGTCTGCGTGCCCCGCGGATAGAGCTGTTACAGAGGTTAATGGTGCTGTTAGTGTGTGTAATGTGATTCTGACTGTGAGTTTGGCTCAGACTAAACACAAGGGAGCAGTGGTTGAGATTAAGTTAGGCCTCTTTTACTGTCTTTGAGAGGGCCCTCAGTGAAGTAATTTGTAATTACATGCATTTTTTAATGAAGTCTCTCCCTCCCCATTACAGCTGACTTCCATTTTCTGCCTCTCTCGCAGCGTCCGACTTTATCTTACTCATTCCTGTCCAATTTTATTCCCTGAGTCAGTCCAACTTACCACTTCTCAGTTCATCACTTCATCGTACCCTCTGTACCTCTCTTACGTCATCTCAAATACAGAAGAACCTTTGATTCATGTCACAAACAAAATCACTTTATCTTTTTTGTTCTCTCCTGCCCCACCTTCATCTGTCTTTATTCGTCTTCCTTTACACCCAGGTCTAGACAAGCGCAGAGAAACAGAACGTACAACAGCTGAGCTCTGCTTGGTTGAATAGGGTCTTTCATCTGCAAGTAAATAGACAGTGAATAGAGTCAGAGTGACCTCCCAGTGCAGCAGGTGTTTTGTTGGTTGACCTGGTGGCACACTGTGTCACACATCTCCTCCTATTCTACTCCCTGTCCAGGTGTGTAGGCTGCTGTTTACTTGTTCCTCAGTGTGTCTATGTGTTTGTATTCACTGGGGTGTGGGGTGAATACATAGCACAGCTGCTTAGAAGCCAAAAGATCACGCTTCATTTGATGTGTGTGTTTAGTGCATGTGCAGATGGGTGGGTGGTGTTATAAAAACAACAGTGATATTTGGAGGCTGAGATAATGCCTGTCATTGCAGGTTAAGCCAATGGTTTACTAAGCCTGTATCTGCTGGTTTAACAGTAACCAGCTCGTCTCAGTGGGTGGCAATAATGTGAGTGGGTTACTTGTGTGTATGGTCGATGGAGAAGTCACACAGCCCGTGCCTGTCGCCAGATGCTGGTCAGTTTGCCAGTTCCTCAGGATGGCAGGATGTCTCTGTTGAAGGGAAACTAGACAAATCACAGAAATAAGAGCTTTCACTGTCTGTGTGACAGGAAGTCTAACTCAGCACAGTTTGTTTTTTTGTGCAGCTCTGTGCGTGTGTGTGTGTGCATGTGGTTTTTTTGTGCATATATTTGTGCGTACGTGAGAATTTGTCACCCGTTTTATTATCTCGAGCTGTAAGAGGGCCAACGTGGAGATAAATCACTGCTCAGAGGAACTAGATTAGGCACATTGTTTGAACAAAAGGTCTCCTAAATGTATTTGAGGAGCTTGAATATATAATAATGTTCTAATATTACAGATAAGAATTTTCATTATGAAAAATATACTTTTGCAAAACTTTTATTAATATACCTACTTGCATTCATATTATAAATAAGTCTTTGGTGGTGTCACAATGTGAAGCACTAAAGTTTCCAGATAAAATAATATAGTGTGAATGTCTTATTAAAACTCCTAACTGCTCAGTAGATGTAAGTCATCTTAAAGAAACTGACAATGTGTCTAAAAAGACTTGTGTAGTACTGTTTTGCACAGTACCTACCTGTTGATATACCTTACATTGGGAAACTTAATATTTGAGGAGTTTTGTGCTGGAATATGAAGCAAGGAGCTGTTGAAATACTGTTCAACTGATTTCCCTTGTTTAATTAACCTTGAGGACTATTTACTGCCAGTAAACACCACTTGCTGTAGGGATGTATATGCAAACAGAAAAGGGGTGTGATGTTTTGTCTGGCAAAAAAGGACAAGGACTCGGTTTTTCCATGACCTTTTTTTCCTTTTTTTTTTTTAACACCATCAAGATAGAGTGAAAGCCAGCAAAATTGTTTTCAAAGTGGATTTTATTTGAACTAATCCTCTTCAAGTAAAATGGTGCCAAAAAAGGAACTTTGTACCTGCTGTGTTTTCACACAACATGAAACAGGCGAAAAGTGTAACATATTTATTATGTTATGTATGTATTAATATAGTAGCTGTTTTCTGATCAGCACCTATTTAAAGTGTAACTGCAACTATTGCATATATATATATATATATATATATATAGTGCACTCATTTTGTGTTACTCCTAGGAGTAATTTGTACCTGTAAGATGACCACGATCATCTGCTCTGTTTCATCCATGGCATCTTTTTCCACAGCTGACCTTCCTGCCAAACATGACCTTGGCCAATCAGTGGGCACTGAAGCTCCCGGCAAGCGAAGCAGTCCACCACATCATGACCTTTGACCCCAACGACAGCAACTTCCTTTATCTCATGACCTCACACCATGTAAGGACGGGCCTTAGCCTCAAGATGTTTATTCTCCCCACGTCTGCCACTGATTTATTCATCCAGGCATAGACGAGTCATAATAGCTACAATCAGACCTCATTTCAGTGAATCCTTCACCTCAATTTAGTTGAACAGTCACATATTTGTGGTAAAGATAGCCACGTCCACAGACCCTCAGTGGCTTTCAGTGCATTTCCAAAACAATATGTTTCATAACAGTCGCACTTATGACAGGATGTGTCTGCACCTCCAGCAGTTCTGTGTAGAGCAGATGCACCTGATTGTTAGCCGACTGCGGTGAGACTAAATTACACTTCTTTCTGCCACAGAAGATCTCATGCTTTCATATGCTGTCAAGCGAGACTTACAAACTATTATACACACATAAATCCATAAGGTAATTTATCTGTAAGGTTGTAGCTGATGGTTTTCATAGTTTATAGGTCGATTGTTGAAAAAAAAAAGCCAAATAAATGTCATCAGAATTTTCTAGTTGCATCATCGACTTGTTTAGTGATTGTACAAAGCCTCACAGCATTTATTTTACAGTTTACAGTAATATAAAAGATTAAAAACAGAAATGAAATTCCCATGTTTAACAAGCTGGAGTCAAATGTTTGGTATTTGCCGTTGATAATTGATGATTAAACTGGTTATGGAGTAACTTTTGGAGAAGTTCTTCACACAGGTTTTATGTGATCTGAAATGCCCCTTTTGGAATGACCTTTCATATTAATGTGTGTGTGTTTTATATTTGTGCCTTGCTGTGTAGATGCTGAGGGTAAAAGTGATGCAGTGTGACCAGTGGAGGAGCTGCAGTGACTGTTTGGGAGCAGGTGACGCCCACTGTGGTTGGTGTACTCTGGAGAATAGGTAAGAGCCACATGCGCTCGGTTATTGTCTCCTTGCTCTCTCCATCTGTGTAGTTATCCATCTTCCACAGACTGCTGTAATGTGATTAACAGATATAATCCAATGAAATTATTATATACTTTAGTGTTCTACACATGCCACATGCCGTTGACGTAAGAAAGTGGAAACTGTCTCCACTCTCTGGGTGATCCAAATAAAAACATATTCTGCAGCCGAGTATGTGAGTGATTTACGATAATGTTCATTCTCAATAGCATTAACGGATTATGCTGATGATTTCTGCATGTCATTTAGATCTTTTCATTGTTTGAATCTGTAAAACCACCGAGGCTTGTTTTCTGGTTCATTCTAAATTTCAAGTTGTTGCCAGGCTCAATGAGTCTTGGCAGCGACGTACTCTGTTTTTGGGTTGGAAAGCTGTTGTTGGAAAGAGCGAAATAGATTGGCTTTTTATTAGACCTCAGACTGGGGAGTAACATCATTGTTTGAAGCGGTCTTGGTTCTTAGTCGTTGCTTTGGGAGTGACAGGCTGGGAGCGACCAGTGAGGAGTGACTTGGCTCAAGTGTTACTGTGAGCGAAGGAGAGTACACTGTGATTAATGTGGCTCTGTCAGGACCGGCTCACTGGCTCTGCCTCCACTGGCTTTCAGGGAGAATATGTGTGGTGTCGAGCTGTGTTTGTTTGCGTGTGTGTTTTTGTCTGTGTGGGTCTGTATGTATGAGTTGGTTGGATGGTTGCTTGGTGATTAAAGCAGATCAGATGAGAAAGTGAGTTTTGTGATGACTTGTGTTGGAGCTCTGGAGGCTTTGGCATTGCCAGGGGCCATTCAGAGCTGGAAGAGTGGAACTGATGAGAGTTGTGTGTTTATGTGTGTGTATGTGTGTGTGTGTGTGTGTGTGTGTGGTCAGACTGTCTTACTGTCATCTCCCTGTCTCCTCTTCTTATTTATCTATCTGTCGTCTCTTTATCCCAGCCCCTTTCTCGCTTCACTGCATTTTTTTTACCCTTGTGATTCTCTCTCTGTCTTTAGCTTCCTTTTTTTTTTCCTTTTCTTGCCCTCATATTTTCCAGTAGCTTTGAGAATTTAGTTATCCCTCTCTCAACCTCTCTCTCTGTCTCTGTAGTTCTTGTCTCCTCCTCCCCCAGTGCCCTTGTCCTCCTCTCTATCCCTCTACAAAGGAGCGTTGATTGTGATGATGGTGGTGGGAGGGAGAGTGCACACTGGTTCTTTTGACAAGGAAATGTCAAAGTGTGTAAGTCTGTGTGTCAGTGTGTGTGTTGTCTGGCTCTCGGAGGCCTGAGAGCTGATGTCATGTGTGTGCGTGCGTGTGTGTGTGTGTGTTTGATACACTGTCATGTTGGCCGCTGGGCTGGCGCTGTGGCCTGGCACTGTGGCCTCAGAGCCTGGGGGATCAGGGGGTTGATGTGTGGGGGTGGATGGTCTTCTCCATCACCTCACTGTTTGATACCACTACAGACAGACAGAGTACAGATAAAAAAAAAGAAAAGACTTCTAGAGAAAGATTTCATGATCTGTGAAGCTACCACTGTCTCTGTGGGGGTCTGTTTAATTTTATGCTTGGTCCTGACGTCGCTCATCATGTCTGCATGCAAAGCGAGCATGAAAAAATGTCTATTTGCTCATTGAAGCTGGCATTGTTGTTTGAAAAGGCACAAGCTTCAACTGCAGAGATAAATCTTTGGTGCTTGATCACTCTTTTCATACTGGAGCTGATTTCAGCCACATATCACAAGAAAGCCATTTAATATCTTTATTTGAATCAAATTATGCATCATGTGCAGTCTTTGCTATTCGCAAATTATCATACTTATCTGCATGTGCTTGTCACACTAACTTTGTGCGTTTCTGTGGCTCATGTCTTCTCCTGCTGTTTAACAGTTTCATTGGCTCCCCACCTTATCGCTCCTCTGACGTTTAGACACTTAGGAGGTGATGAGTTTTCTCAGGTCATATTTTAACTGCATATGTTGACTCTGTTTATTTTAAGGAGCTGTTTGAAAAGCTTTTAACGTCTCCCTGCTGCATTGAAGAAGGTGAAGAATGTGTTTTTGTGAATTCAGAATGTGCCTTGAATACTTGGTACCCGATCAATTTTTATTTTTATTGTATTTTTTTGCCGGTAAAGAATAAGCAGTTAACTGTGACAAGAATGCATTTGATGGAAAAATCAAAGAAAATTAGTTAAAGGAAAGTATGCAGTATATACAAGACGTGTCCCTGGTTAAATTACCCCAGTGTGATGTAGGAGAGATAAGGAGTTTTTTGGTCATCAGTTAAATCTCATCCGCTGTTTGTTGATGTTTATCTCGGAGTCTGTGTTCGTTTCTTTCAAGATGATGCTTCCAGGAAGTGTGTTTCAGTTTATACCAAATCCCATCTATGAGGTATTCAGCATTTAAAGATAAAATCTGGAGTTTACTTGATTATCTAAATATATTCCTGTAGAGAGAAAACAAGGAGAATACTTATGAGCTATTGTAAACCTGGGAGGAAGTTGTGTTTTACTCTATGATTTTAAAATGAAATGCAATTAAGTCTTACACAAGAACACAACAATTCATGACAAATTACCCTAAACATCTTTAAATGACATATTGTGGTACTTTTACAGCAGCATTTGTTTAGCCCTACCATTGCGTAATGGAAGTCGTACCAAAAGTTGGCACTTGTGGTTTGTTATATGTTGTTTACTTGTTCATTGTACTGTGCGCCCACATATTTTGCTGATTTCAGGGAAAAGGTGAGGTTAAGGCTGCTAGCATTAAACAAAATGTAACATAACACCTCTTTTTTTTTTTTTTGTGGAGTAGAACAAAAAGTGTTTGGTGTTTGTGCAGAAACAGCATCTCTGGAGAACTCTGTGGAGGCTGAGTTGTACCCAAAGAGCAAATTTCAGTGTGAAATCTAAATGAATATCATCTGACAATGCTGGTGGCTGATTGCTGATTACATATTCTGTACAGTGTATTTTTCTGTAAATCCTATCTAGAGTGGCGGTTGAGTTTTCAGAGACTCTTTACGGGGTTGTTTTTGTCTGGGGGATTTTTTTGCACGGTTTGCAAAGCCACTCGGCTCTATTTTTAGGTCGGCAGCTGACCTCACAGCCCCTCTCAGTCCCTCAGTGCCAATGGGACTGAGAATCTGGACGTTCATTTTGCACAAACACAAACACTTACACTAACAGGCATGGGGGCACAAAAACACACACGTTAATTTAAAACAACTGTGAAAGTGTGAGAGGGAAGTGGGATGTGCCAAACTCATTGTGTGGTGCATAAGGACGTTGCTAAATGAGGCCTCTCTGGTTTCTCCTAGTCTGAGGTCACTTTGTCCTTCCATTCTGCTCTGCAGATGAACTGCTCTCTCTGCCAGCGGACAGTGAAGTTCATTAGTGAAGCAGAAGTCAGTCAGAGTATGAGGCCACCTTGCTTGTTGAATGCCCTCTCACAGTTGTTCTGTCCTAGACCTTCATTATACTCACAGATAGGCAGACACTGTATGCTCTATGCATGCACACAAACACACATTCATGGGCGCACAGTAGTTGCCCTCACACAGATGAACAGTCAGATTGTTTTTTGGGTTATTTCCTCTGCTATCAGGAGTCTAAGCCTCTGATCTTTTTGCCTTTCAAATGTGTTGTCATGAGAATGTGTGATTCCTGAAGTCAAGTCGTTTAATGTGTTGTCCCAGAAAAGGGGACAGGTAATGTCTGAATGTGATGTTAAACCACAGAACACCATGAAAACCCTGCACAGAGAATTCATCCTCAATTAAAATGGAAGTGCAAAGTTTGTCACAAAGGATGAAATGTTGACCTTAAGGCTGTGCCTCCGTACACCGTTGTGGTAGTGTAGTGGTAGATTGGCTCTTGATGATTACAAGCTGCAGCATTGACAAGCAATTACTGTATATCGGATGTTCATGTTGAGAGACAGGAAATGCTGACAATCTCACCAAAACTTCCCAGCAGCAGCAAACTTTGCAGACTAACAAGGAAATAAGTTGTTTCTCAGGATGAGGCTGTTTTGAATTACTTGTCAAGTCATCATAAATTTACCATAACATGACAAGAGGCAAAAACATCCAAATATTAATTAAAGGCAAAGTAAACGACATTTCTCATCTGTGTTTGTAAAAAGAACTGCTCGCCCCTTTTTTCCGCTCAGTGAGAGAGGGAGGGAGTGGTGGTCAAGCGAGCAGTAGACTAAGTGGAGCGAGCGAGCATCAATACCAAGAGAAAATTTGTGAAATCGGAAAATAAAATACCAGTGATGATGATTGTCTTCCCAGCAGGTTTTCTTTAAAGCCCACCGAAACTAACTCCTCTTTCTCCTCCTCCTGATGAATTAGAGGGGTTACTGTATGAATATATGTTGTTTTATGGGAAAATATCCAATATCTCACCTTGAAGTTTCTTCAATGTGATATGATAAATGTGACTTACATTCTGCCCTCTGTGTCCAGGTGCACCATCCAGAAGGAGTGTGCGCAGGGCCTGTTGTCACGCTCCTGGATCGGCATGGGTGAAGGCCCACAGCAGTGTCCATCTATGACCCTCACACCCCCAGAAATCAGCATATCTGCAGACATCAAGGTATATTTAACACTATTCACATTGATTAATTTTACAGCCATGATGACATGATAGTTGATAGAAACTCTGTCACTGGGATGAAACTCTACATATCAGTTAAACCCTAAACACACAATAATCTCAATGTTTCTGAATCAAAAATACATGTAATCAACAATTCTTGGTACATTTAATCAGCACAATAGAGTTTTATCTGCTCATAGTGCTTTTAAACTGTGTCCATAAAAAAGTATGGATGCTCTTCAATGACTTTTACAGATGTTTTCCACAGACAAAGAGACTTACAGTGTATATTTATTAGTATGTAAACCAAGTCATGCTCTTTTTCTTACCCTAACATGCATGCTTTTCTTTGATGTCTGCTACAAAGTCCTGGAGTAGATGGAGCAAATGAAAGAAAGAAAGTACATCATTCACAGAAAAATTGCAATCGCCTTCAGCTTTTCTGTGGTTTGCAGAAACATACAATAGACACATTTTATTCAACTGACTTTCTAAAAACATCTAAATCCCCTGATTGCAGCTTCTTAAATGTAAATATATTCGGATGTTTTTACATCTCCATGACATTAAAGTCAACATCTTTCATACATTTTAAAATGAAACTTTTTCACCATTTTTGCCATGTTTCATAGCGCAAATGACTCATCAATTGATCAAGAAAATAAGTGACAGTGAGAATAATTGTGAATTATAGCTATAATTAGGATGCATCAGGTTTTAATCAATATATTTAACCATTTAATCCTTAATGTGTCTATGGTGAGCATTCTGAATGTATGATTTATTGTAAATATTCGTAAAAATTCAACCATTCACTTAATATGAAAAATATCAACATGTGCTGATAGACCTTGTGCTTTCCATAGACGTCTGAGCATGCTCAGTGCACCCCCACTGCCTATGTAATGGAGTGAGTGAGACCGGCTCCCTATAAAAATAGATGGTTTGCGCTTACCTTGTCACTTTTACTGTTGTGTGCACTGTTGTCATGATTTTTTTTTTTTTAAGTGTTTTTGTCAAGTTTTTGGAATTTAAGCAGGTGGGAAAAGCAGCTGAACTGGTTTAGAAAAAAAGAATCTCTAAACAAAAACTACTGAGCCTAAATTCAAATACTTGTTCATTGTATTCCAGTTTACAGTTTATGTTCAACATCCTAAATCTTTTATTCCCTTGATGCCTATTGATGCAAATTCGCATCAAACCCCCCCTGCTCCAAAATGTAACCAAAATACTATCTACGTGAAAGAAAAAACGCAAGTCAAAAATTTTTTTTTCCACATTTGAAAATCGACTCAGTCGTTAAGCAGATATGATGTACATTATTTTGTAAAAACCTGTCAAACTTCAATTCTTCTCTTTATCTTTTTCTGTTATTCCAGCCTGTTTGACCCTAAAACACACAGTAAAGCAAAACCTCTGAAGAAAAGGAACACAAGCACATACTCACAGTAGCTTTTATGATATTTCTACGCACGCAAATTCTGTTTACCTGAAATGTCTCAGAGGTTAAAGGGTTAAAGGACGTTTTTCTGTCACTTTCAGTGATGAACCTGTCTGGATTGCTAATGTTTTTGTATCATCTGAACATCTTTTACCTTACATACTTGGTAGAATCTCAATAACCTCAGTATATGTTGCATTGTATGAATTTAGGGCACAGGCAATATTGAGTGTTGCCTAATACAGCCAGGTCTGACTTTAATCAAAGCTGACGGGATGATTGATCAGGTTACCGAGTGACAAATAGAGTGTCTGCGTCATACCTCAGCGGTGACATGTATATTGCTTTTTTCAATAACGTTTTCCAGTATCGTACAAAACAGCCATAAAAACAATGTGATAATTAGCTTTCTGGATTCCAACACTTTAAGTATATTTGACCTTTAATTATAGCTCATAATTAGAAGAGGCGGAAGGATGACAGGTCATTAATTGGTTCATTAATTGGGAATATTTGCTTGTTATGTAGGTCAGCTTGACTGGGCTGTAATAGATCCAGCAGCTGCCTGGTCCTCAGAGCCACAGGAAACTCAGCTCAAGGTTGTCCCTAAACAGGAAGCAGCAGGCAGGAAACAAGAGCTTTAGACAGGAAATGATCAATTCTAAAGGACAATAGAGAGGATTTTTAAGACAAGTCACCACATGTCTCTGGCCACTTCAGCTCTTATCTGCTGAGCCATAAAATATGCCATCTCGGTCTTCCTCTTTGCTTAGCTGACTTCTTCTACTTCCCCCCCCTTCCTCTTTTTCTCTCACAGTGAAATCTTTTAGCTGAAATTCAGTCATGTCAGCGAGGTGCTATGTTTCTCATTATACGTCTGTCATACTTCATCACTTCGCCAAATTTAGATGTGAATGTAGCACTGCGCCATCTGTTTCTTCATTGCACATTAGTTTCTGTATTCCTCCGCTTGAACTGTTGAACAAACTTGAAGTAATGCCATCATCATTTAACCTCCTCTAAAGACTCAACTGTAAATACTGTGATGTTGAATAGGTCTTTACATGTGGGCATGTAGATGTAATTTCTAATTAATATGAGACCGAGCAGTTATTTTTGTATCCCGCTGTGCCTTTCTGTTGTAGGATGTTGGTATCCTGATAAATGGAAGTGTTCCTGATCTCATTGGCTCGCGGGTAGAGTGTGAATATGGGCCGGGTGTTTCCACAGCTGCAACAGTGCACCTAGACTACGGTCCTGCTCAAATCCAGACCTGCCCCCTTCTCCCGCGAGAAAACTACCAACCAATCGTTCCTGGCACAGGTGCAAACAAGAATCCATTACATCCAGTCATATCTCTACACACATGTGCATTTACAGTATGCGATTTTTTTCATTTTCCTGTGACTCTGCTGCATCACAACAAATACAATATCTGCTTTTGTCTCTGGAAACCCTGAAAAATCAGTGTAACTTGGGAGGATGTCTTACTGCCAAGCATGCACATGTTATGATAGCATCTCAAACAGTTGAAACATGCACCAATGAGAGCATGCCTTTGTTTCTGCAGATCATCTGACTGTTTCTGTGGCAATTAAAGTGAATGGCACATCTGTCGTATCTGGGAGTTTCATCATCTATGACTGTGAAAGGACCGGAGCGATTCACCCAAAGAAATCGTGAGTCACACATTCTGTTGTTTATCGCAAATTCCTGACTTATTAACAGTTGTTAACATTTGGCCAAATGACAAAATCCTTCACATCCAAATTGTACTCGTTTACGCTCAGTTGGTGGCTACTCGATTTGCATAAAAAGCCTTGAATATTTTGCTAAACCCACTTTTATTATTAGTGTAAGGCTCAGAAGTTAAGGTGATGTGTCTTGAAGAAATGTCAGGTTTAACAGTGAGGTAAATTGATATTACAGGGAATAAGTTAATTCATGTATTTGTTTAAAACAGGGGTGTCAAACTCATTTTAGTTCAGGGGCCACATTCAGCCCAATGTGATCTCGAGTGGGCCGGACCAGTCAAATTCATTCATTCATTCATTTTCTGAACCTGTTTTATCCTCACTAGGGTCACGTGGAGACCAGTAAAATACTCGACAGAATAACTTTTACATAATAATCCAAATTTTTCACTTTGTTTTAACGTGAAAATATGAATAACCTGAACTACCTTCTACAATCTGACATTTCTTATGAAAAATAAGTAAAGTTTCAACAACATTATGTCTCAGCTTATTATTAACACAATGCACAGATCACCGTGAATCTAGTATTTCGTTAAAATTTGACTTTTTTTCCCTTAAAAATGTTCAAGTTGTTCATAATTGTTCAGGATGCTCACATTTTGACAATAGTTTCTAAATGTAAATATTTTCATACTGCAATTTGACACTTGGCAAATTGTAATATCTAATGACTTCAGTACAGTGTTTTAATTTTGTAAATTCATTCTGCAGGCTAGGTTGGAACCTTTGGTGGGCCAGTTTTGGCCTCCAGCCCGTATGTTTGACACCCCTGGTTTAAAATATATTGACAGTGTTTACCCAATTAACTATTTACATTTATGTTTGCAGAACTGTTATTTACACATTTAAATATTGTCATTTGTAGAATACAAGCAGCTGAGATAATCTGTTGAACCTGCCTTTCTAAATCACTTATGTCTACCGATCTAAGTACTGCTAGCTCCTGATTGGTTAATTTAGTCATGTGAGGGTGTGTCAGGAAGTGTTGTGGTGGTAGTGGTCATGTGTAAAAAGTAAAGCACTGTTCAAGAAGAAATCCATCTCCGTCCCGCTGTCTCATTTTACAAAGAATGTCCAATTAACCATCAATGAACCATATTAGCTTAGTTCATTTATTTGTGTGTTTGGACCCTAATAGTTCATGAAGTTTGGATTTGAACCCTCCAGGTGCTGCAAAACTATCTTTATATTCATTTTGGCAAAAATCAAGTGGATTTCTACAACCTGTT
>JAQQZY010000027.1:15108555-15148137 GCA_030068375.1 Ostorhinchus rueppellii | reverse complement strand
ATCGGTATACAATCCGTAGATAAAATAGATCGAAATATGTTGCAGCCAACGACGTCCACTAAGGAAACTCTACTAGGACAAACTATCAATCTTCGACTGCGATGTAGAAGTGTCAAAGTATGTCTCAATGGAGTTGCCGTATTGTGCAGTCATTTTCGCCCGGAACGATTCCGCACCTTATCGCGTTTGACTGCTATATAGAAGTATGTCCCAATGGAGTTGCCGTATCGGCAGTCACTTCCGGCCGGAACAATTTCGCACCCAGAACAATTATGTACCTACACCAGCGCTCAAAACGACCTTTCTGGTGTCATTATTCAGAAATAGGGTTGAAGATGGACCTGTGGAGTTGAATTTATTAAGAATTCAGACCCAAGCAGAGCATTTACAGTTTATGTAGACCACAGGGAAATGATTAAAATGCATAATTCCTTTTTTTTTTTAAAGAAAAAGCTAAATATCACTCTTTTAATACAGACATTTCTTCTGATACGACACGGTTAGACCGATCCCTAAACGGAGCAGCATTCCCAGCTATTGCATCACTCAAATGTCAACCAAATGTCTCCACGGCATTCTGGATGTGCACATACTCCTAGAGACACAACGAACAGCAGAGCTTCTCCTTTGTTTTTCTCTGAGGTCTTTCTACTTGTCTCCCACCTCACCCTGTCTTGTTTTTCTTGCCCCTGCTTTATATTTATTCCTCAGTGAGTAAATATTGCCAACACATCCCCTTGGAGGGCTTATTGTATATTTGGCCTGGATTTTCAGCCCAAGATCAAATGTGGGATTAATACGCTGTCAACGTTAAGCCAAAGGAAATTGGATATGTATGTCTGGCTGGTCATGTTGCTGTTTGTTTTTGTGAAGGACTGTGACTTGTATGGCGTGGTCACAAAGAGGGCTTTCTCGTATCTGGAGGCAATCCAACTGGCTCCTTCCTGCATGTTGGACCATGTCAGAGGATCCACTTTATCTGATGGGCAGATCTTAGGCTCACGACGGCATCAGTGTGTGTGCATTTGGAAGTGTGTTGACTGATTCCTGCAGATTGAAGCCATTTGGGTGTGTCTCTTTTGTTCTTTTTTTTTCCCTTTTTTGTTTTCAAAATGGGTTGAGGGTGTGATCACAGTAGTTGCAGGTACATGTGTGCTAGGTTGCACCTAATATGTGTGCATGGCCTCGGTTCTCAGTGAGGTCCAGGAGTGTGAAATTAGACGGTGGTTTGTTGAAGGTGATAATGAGCAAAGTGCCATTCTCACAGGATGAGCGTTGGGCTGCAAACTGCCGAGCTGCTATACTCCATCTGATTTTAATCACTTCAAGCTGTTTTTTTAAAAAATAATCCCTAAAGAAAGAGTATTATGAGCAACTCTCAAGATAAAGCCCATTGTCTGCGATTGAGGTAAAGGATGCTGTCGTGTTATCCCTTCATCTGAATTTAATAGTTTTTTTGCTTTGAATTTCACAGTGGTACACCACCAGTCTTGTTTGGTGTTTTTTTTTTATGAACTAAAACAACAGTCAGATAACTGCACCAACAATATCCACCAGAAAGTAAGGAAATTAGCTCCTGGAAAACTTTTACTTGTTGATTAAAAAAAAAATAAAAATCCTTTTCTAAAAAAAAAAAAAAATTATTCAAGTGATTTCTTTTTGTCTCATTTTTTCTGGTCAAAATAAAATCAAATATTTTAGAATCTGCATTTTTCATTGGAAACTTCACAAAAAAAGATCCAATTGATTAATTATCAAAACAGTTGATAGATTTATTAATATTTATTTTTTTGTTTGATCTTTATTTAAGCAACCAAGTCATTAAGAACAGTCGCAGCCCTACTTTAGCTTCACAACTAAATTAAAAAAGATGTAAGCTTCAATAATCCACTTGAGTATTAAAAGTAGTGTTGCATAAGGATGCATATTTTGGGTTGTTTTATTCAGCCTTCCTCTGCTATTTTTGCTTTGGTTTGAAGAATGCCTCACTGCCATAAAGGGAAGCTACGGATTTGAGCTTTAAAACCCCATTTCAAAGTGGTCTCTGCACAAAGTGCTAATGACAACCAGACGATTGCATTCCACTCTCGCCAAAGAGCCCAGTAGGACGACCACCTTATCTGCCCTCTCTCACTGTTTGTCTCACACTCTTTATGTCTGTCAGCTCCAGACACACACACACACACACAGGCTGTCTCTCAGTTTTATTTGCTTTTTATTTCACTCCCAAGTTTTGGCACTTCTCTTCTCTTTCTTTCTTTCCTATGTCCCACTCCCCCTGAAACTGCTCTTTTCGTCTGAACGTATTTCTCCTTGACAGAGACGTGATTGAGAATGTGTGTTTAACCGCTGTGTCCACTGAGAGGCCCTGAGAGTGTGTGTTTAGGGTGTGCATCTGTAAATGCATGTGTGTGTGCGGTCATTATGTCTGTAGGTGGGCAGTGTTACTGGGTATTTACTGTCACTGTCAGGTCAAGCAGAGAAAGGAGTGATTATGAGTGTGTGAAGAATGAGTGTATGTGCTCGTGTGTGAACATGTGCGTGGGTGGTAGTGTTTAGGTGTTTTGGTAGGACAGCAGAGGAGTCAGGAAAAACAGAAAAGCTGCAGCTGATAAGAGCCTTGAGGGGGCCGTCTGCTTCTAATCAGTACACACTCACTCACACACACATGCACGCATTTCCATTACATCTCTGCATCCCCTTACACACACCTCACCCATCCCAATCCGAAGACCCCCTCAGAGTGCTGGTATCACTGGAGGCAATATCATTTCCAGTGAGGGACATCTGTCTCTTCCTGGAGGCGATACAACGACACTCTCCACTTACACACATAAATTTGAGTCGTTCCACTTTAACTGGTTCATCTGGAAAGGCACACACACACAAACACGTTTGCACTACATCCTCTGTAATGACTACTTAAGGCTAAGTGTCGTTCAGAAATTTCCAACACCATCACCAGTACCGGTACCCGAACTCGATATCAATTTTATTTTAAGAAACAGAAAATCTTGTTGCAACTTCTATTTTTCAGCTCATCCTCTTTTTTTTTTTTTTTTTACCCATAAACATTTTTATTTCAACATGTTAATTGTTTTTTGGCACCCTGTAAATTTCACAATGAAACTCATTTTACAGCATAAGAAAGATTGACATTTATCTCATCATGATGGCGTCTATAAATAAAATATCATTAATAAAACGGTATACTCTGAAGTAACTAGTGTGTGCAGACACTTCATTGTCCTATTAACAGTTTTCTGAATGGTGAAGAATAAGATGAGGACAATGTCTTCCTTGGTGATGGGAGGATTTATTCTTTTTTAACCCATAAATACCCAATGATACCTTTGTGGCAATTCACAAATGAATTTTTCTCTGCGTTTGACCTTTCTTATGTAATTTATCACCATTTATTGCAATATTATCCTCTTTATTTTGTGTTTTTCCAGAGAAAATCATGTATTTTCCTATATTTAATTCACTGATCATGTAGATGTTCATAAAAGCTTTGATTAAAGTTAACGGGTATTATATTAGAAATAGAGAAAACAAGAAAAAGCGACTTTTTTTTAGCAAAGATATCAATAATTGAACATAAACCCAGTGTGTCCATCCACTGTCATTGATCCAACTCCATGGGTTTTACTGGTGAATCAATGTTGTAGCAGATGACGGTGTTTCCACGTTCACTACAGACCCTATGAACGTCCAAATGATGACCATGAAAAGATGACAAACTGTGTTTTACACCAATTATTTCCATGTATTGATAGGAATCGTCTAGGGTCTTTATGGGTTAAAACACATGAATATCAATATAGTGACTTATCATGACCAGTTTACCAGATGCACACCTCTCCTCCTGAGGTAAATATGTGAGCTCTAGCATTTATCAGATTGTGCTCTACTCCGTGAATAAAGTAGTAAAATAAATACAACTATTTAATTAAACAAGACATCTTATTCAGACTGTGTAGCTATAATAACATTGCCCAATGTAACTGATATTTTCCCTCTAATTCTCAGCAATTTTAGTATTTTATAGATGTATTTTTCTATAAAAAAAGGACATGAACTGAGCCCACATAGCTGTATAAAGCATGAACATTATTACAGTAAGTTCTCATGAGCAGTTTTCCTACAGCAAACTGGGTGAAAAACTACTTTAGCTTGACTGGAGCTCAGTAACTGAGCGTATTACATAAAAGTGCTGTACTCAACAAAAATAAATACATAAATACACTCTAAATAAATGTGCCAACCACAGATAGCATGTGTGAATTGTAGTAAGTAAAATATGCACTTCTGTTTAGTATTTTTGCTGCATTTTAACACTCTATAAACAGGAGCACTCGTGAGTTTTACCTCTATGGAAATTGGGTGAAAAGGACAGCCCAAATCTACAGGAAATAGTGACACTGAAAGGTCATAGGTCACACAATGTAAATACTAATTACAGCAAGAGGTACCAGGCACAATAAACCCTGCCCTTTACATGTATTGTAGCTTATTTTGGCATCAGTCCAGCTGATGTCATCGTGTCCATGCATTTACTGATGTCAGCTTATCAGCTGCCTCTATATATGTGGCAAGTTTGAAGTAAATTGAAACAAAATTGATGTTTTATAGATGTTTGAAATGTCATCCATTATAAGTAAATGGAAGAAAAAAAAGATTTTAAAAATTCATAAAAAATGTTAACTTTGACCTACTTTTCCCAAAATGTAATCACATCTATTCTGGGTCACTTGCAATCTATAAACCTAATATGGCATGAATTCAATCAATAATTTTGCTGCTACAGACATGTGAAATTGCACCTATTATAAGTACATGGGGAAAAATAGATGTAAAAAAAAAAAAAAATCATAAAAAATTTAAACTTTAACCTACATTTCTCAATATGTAACCACATCTATTCTGGGTCACTGGCAATCTGTAAACCCCATTTGATGTGAACTCAACCAACACTTTTGCTGTTAGAGTGTTAACAAACAAAGAAACAAACAAACCAAACCAAAAACAACTCCCCCCCCCTTGAAAAAAAAGCACCACAATGGAAAACAGATATAAGACATAAGAATATGAGCGAACATACTGATACTTGATAGTATCTAGACATTTCAGACAGTGCCATATAAGAATCAACATTCACTACCAGCTATAGAACGACTACAATCCACATTTCCCAAAACATCAGGACCTAACAAACAAAAGTCTAAAGAAAAATGGTGATGAATGTCCAATAACAGCTGTAGTTGTTGGTGTTTAACTATGTTCCTGAAATACAATGAACTTCCCTCCGTTTTGGTTCAAAAGATTAAAAAAAAAAAAGTTTCCTTCTTAACTCCTTGACGCCTATTGATGCAACCCCCCCCCCCCCCAAAAAAATACTATCTACTTAAAAGAAAAAACGCAAGTCAAAATTTTTGTTCCACAATTGGAAATCGATTCAGGTGTTAAGGGCTTTATCACAGGAGCATCCACTGAACCATGCTTCTGTTTGATTCACATAATCTTTTATAAGCGTTTTTGTTTTTAGATTTGGTAAACCACCTCCTCTGACTATTTTATGGTTAATACTAAGGTTAACCATGAATTAGTCATTAAAAAGCACTTTGAGAAACCTGGGACTACATCATAAAAACATGTGCAGCTTTCAGACAAACCTCAAGTCACTCCCATTCTTACCTAAACAAACCAATGAACTGTGGTTTGTTTTTGGTTTTTTTGTGTTTTGCTTTGTTTTTTTTTTTTTTTTACTGTAATATGAGCATGTCTAAATAAATAATGGAGGCTGCACACTCCTAATAGACCTTCCTTCTATAATGGCCTCAGTCAGACAGTATAAACTTGAAAATGCATCTCGCAAAGATATTAAAAGAGGAAACATTACACACGAGTCACACACATCATCATTTACCACTCTGGGTGTTTATAGAGAAGCGCTTTGTTTCATTTCAGCAGATTTGGCCCAATTTGACCTCTCTGCTGGCTGTGTTGTAACTGTGGAATGATCTGCTACTGTGACTAATCATTATTTCCTTTTATTAAAGCTAAACTTTGATGTCTGTAATCAGCTTGGCCTCTCAGATTGTGTTAAACTGGAAAAATAAATCAGAGTGGGCTACATGCTTACCATAAGTATAAAGACTGTATTTAGCAGATCAGAGGGAGAGGCGAAAGGAAAAGACTGTATTCATGTTTCTCAAGTCTTTCCATGTTTCTGTATGGTGTGACAGATGTGTGAGCTGCCTGAGCACCAGGTGGAAGTGTTACTGGGACCAGCAGAACCACCTCTGCGTGTCCAGTAAGGACGAGTCAAAGAACAATCTGCTGGAGGTGAGAAACTGTCCGTTTTTTTCAGAAGTGTCGGTCTAACAGACGCCTCGAGGATCTCTTTAATATTACGATCCCACTAGTCTCAGCCGCAGACATAATCCAGACGTTGCTGTCCAACAAATCCAAGTCTGCTGTAATGATCTTACTCCAGACAAGTTTAGCAAGAAGAATCATGTGGTAACTTGGTACAAATGTCTCAGCGGCGGCGCGTAGGAACACTAAAACCAAATATAAAATCTCAGGAGATCGAGGTTTAGCCGACTCCTTCCCGTAATGTATCGTTTTAAAACTCCTCTGACCTCCTCTAAAGTTTTTGGCAGTTCAGTTTGATATCCCAGCGTGAGGAAGATTAGTCTCACTCTGTTACTATTTTTGTAGGGAATTATTACTGAATGTCAGGACTGCTTGTTGCCAGCAAAGAGATAAATCTACACCTACATTTGCAGCGATGGTTTTATTTATTTATTAATATATATATATACACACACATATCCCCTCATTTTTAAGTAGGTGTCTGTACAAATGGATTATGTAGATGTATGTTTGCCAATGTAAGGCCCAACTGGGGGGTAACCTACTCTGAAAAGCAAACCAACCGAATAATGTAAAAACCCTGGCACAAGCCCATGAAAATCCTGTGAAGCTGTGATATTTATCCAAAAACTAGTGTAGCCTCATAGAAACTAATCACCACTGTGTTTCTGACATCATTAAGTCAGTCGTCGTGTTATTCTTGTTCCCACTGGAGTTTTATTGTCCAATGAGGTTCAACAGCCTGTATCCTCCCAGCAGAGTTTACCCGACAGGAAACCGGAGGATGTGACTCAGCCGCCGGTCAACTGGCCGTGTTATAATGTTCAAGTGATTTATTGTTGTTTAATGTTTAGGTTAATGCTCTGCTCACATTACAGAAGCCCTAGAACGAAAGAAAAAGATTGCCTTGTTAAACGGAACTGCAAAAAGAGAATGCAAATGAAGTAAAATACCCTTGTTTCTCAGGTCTTTTTCGATGAAGGATAATTATCTTGTCAAGCGTGTGTTTCATTAGAAAAGAAATCTCATGTTAAGAAAATACGCCTACATTATTTCCACAAGATGCTGAGCTGGATTGAACCTGTAACTAGTTTAACAACAGTTTGCATAATATCAGAAAAGACCACTTTAACAATATTAATCAGGTAAATTTCTGTTTTTATTGCACAGGAATTCAGTGAATAATCTAATATTAAGAAATCTACCCAAATGCGATGACATTATTTGCTCAATGCAATACAATTTAGTCATATTTAACAATATTTTAGTTCTTTCTTCTTCGTGCAGGGCTGTTTTTTTGTTTAGTTTTTACGATGGAAGTAATAAAGATATCATTGCATTTTGTAGGCATCAAATGTTGGTCAGGCGTGTGGTTTCAGATCCCAAGATACACAAAAATAAACATATGGACACTTAAGAGACTATGATTTTTTTTTTTTTTTAAGCTGCTTTTAGTTATTGAAATTTCATGTTGCTTTCGAACATGAAAACTCTATTAGAGTCTGTGTAATGTAGGTCATGAGGAGATGAGGTTGGGTTTTCCTGCTCTGCTGAACCCATCACAGTGTCCGGTGGGTCTGTTTTTCTAATCCCTCATCGTCTCTCTATTTGAAGCTATTGTTGTTTGACTCAGAGCGAGAATTCACCCTCTCATTTCCTCCCTCTCTGCATAAACAGGACAGGTATTTTGGGTTGCGGATATGTGTAGGGGAGCTATTGTTTTCTTTAACTCCTATATGTCACTTCCTGCCCCTATCCAAATACAGAATCCTGCTTCCTGCCCCAGTTTGGTGGCCACTGAGGTTCCTCCATCCCCATCAGGCATGGCCCAGGACTTCACCTTATCCCTGAGCAACATCCAGGAGGTACGACAGACAACAAGCAGATATAGAGCCGGACTTGGAGCTAGTCCAACCAGTGCATGTTGAGAATATGATTGGAAGAAAACCAAAGCATATGGTGTGTTTGCTTCAAGCTGCGTTAAACACAGATGGATACTTTTGTGCTGTGATTTGGGTCAATGAATGATCGAGCCTGATGTCGGGTGTTGTCCATATTGTGAGACAAAAATGAATGAAAGATGGAGTCGGCATCTTTGTGCTTATGTGGCTCAGGACTCAGCTGTCCTGTGTCTGACAGTGACTCGCTGAGTTGCGTCTTCGTCAGCACAGCGTACAATATGCAGCAGGTCTGAGGCAGCACACGCAGCATAAGATTTATTTCATTTGTGTTCATTTGAAATTTGCCTCATCCTTCCAGATCGGTTTCTTAAACTCCTATTCTCAGACTTAATCCACGCTGCCAAATTCAGGCAGCTGATGATAAGGACATGACTGGGATCTTCTAAAAATTCCAGTGCTGACTAGTTGCCAGGCGTGGTCAGTCACACGTCTAACCCTGGCTGGCCTTTCGAGCCCTCTCCTAGTGTGTTGCTATGGTGACAGACATTGAGTCACATACAAACCCAGTCACACACACACATCCTCGGGCAGTCTGGATGTGGTCGTCCATTCATACTACCACTCTTCAGTTTGATTATGAAAGTTTACACATTCTGACATCTTAATTGTGTCAACAGAGCCGAAAGAGACGTGTCAGTCCAGTTGTAACGCAACACCACTCCTCTGAAATGAAACGATTCCCACACTTCTGTAAGCAGATAACCTTCGAATATATTACTAAGACTTAACTCTGATAAACAATCTTTGCGAAGTACTTAGCAACATGCAGAGGCTTGTCTTCCTGTGTCGGTTAGTTCCCAGACTACTCATAAAGTAGGTTGGTCTTCAGGGAAAAAGAATCTGCCAAATGCCAAAAGAATCAGGAGTCTCTGGTGTCAAAAAGTATAGAAAAATAGCAAATCCCACGAGAGGCTGATCAAAGTAGACCCATTTAAGTTGGATGGATTCTCAGATGATTTCATTCACTTTCAACATTTATCCTTTACTGCCCTCACCTAGTTTTACTTCCCTATGGCCATACCTTCATACATTTTGGCTCATTTAGACTCAGGCCACTCATTTTACGAAGACTGAATTCATATTCATTACTCTACTTCCCCGATGACTTGCGGAGGTGTGGGAGTCCAGATGTTTATGAATATGAATTTTGAATGAATTGCATCTCGTCTGGCAGGGACAATTATTATGGGTTATTTTAGTTTCCTGGTAACACTGTTGGAGTTGTCGATTGTTACCAGACGTTAAAGCTAAATCTCTCATTTGTTTCTTTGGTTTGTTTTGGACAGTTTTAGGAGAAATTATTGTGTATTTTGCAATAACAAAAGCATTCTGTGTAACAGGGAGAGCAGCTGGAGTGTGACTTTGGGACGGAGCAGAGATACGAGGCCACATGGTTGAACAGCTCTACTGTCAAGTGCAGCGGAGTTACAGTAAGTGCAGAGTATGATCTGACAAATAACCCCAAGAGTCAATTTACCAAATCTAAATAAAGATCAGTGATGCGTATGGTGCATTTACCGGTTCATTTTGTTGCGTATTGTTAATTTTAAGCCATGTTTGTAAGTTGTTTTTAATGCAGTTATTTTAAACCCTTGATTATACGCTTACTAAGTGCCTGTTATTATCAAGAGCATCAGCAAGTGGGAATTAATGCAGGTGGAGTAAAATTACACACAGTCATAACATAAACAGGTCTACGGTTGTCTTACTGTTGCCTGTGACTCTTCTGTGTCCACATAGCTGTCCACAAACCAGAGGAGTCAGTTTTACCACCTCAACCTCAGGAGAAGAGGATACTTTGAGCGTCAGGGGGAGGATATATTCATCGACAGCCCAGAGCCTATGAAAGGTAAAATATAATCTCTGTGATTATGTTGACACATGGAAAAAACAGATAAGAAAAACACAATTATTGTTAACCACACTTCAGCTGTCTCCTGCATAATTAGACAGTCTCAAAAACAAGACAACTCTGACATAGCTGCCACGGCTGCTCCCAGAATGCATTTCACCTGTGCATGAATACTTTCTGATGAGACTGATGGATTTGATTATACCCGGAGAAAAAAAAAAAAAAAAAAGAATCATTTAGAAGGACAAACGGTGATAGACTGGAGTTCACTTGCAATAATAAATGTTCATGTATTACAACACATAATTTGCCTCCAGGGTGTAATTTGCCATAATATTATACGTTGCTACCATCTAATTACCCGTAATGATTATAGAACATAGGGAGCTGCATTGGAAGGTGTTTGCGATGCTTCTTTCAAGTAGCACCTCTTTGTATTGTTGAAAATACAATTTGAGCTCCATGACAACAGTGACATGATGAAAAGTAGCATGGTGTTTTGCTGAACTTGGCATGTCATCTACAGTGCAGCTACACCCCAGTCCTCCCCTATCCCAGTCCCAGATGTGCTGTTCACAGTCCATGTGTCTAGCATGTGAACAACAGCTCTGGGCCAATGCCAGACACTCCGCACTGCTGTTAACGGACATGACGCTCACTTCTGTACATGCAAAGTCATCAAAATTTAAAGGCACACAGTTTGTCGCATACACATGCAGGCGCAAACACAATGCATTATGCACACAAATATGCACAGATGCACATGCAGCGATACAAATGGGACTTCTCTCTGGGAGGCACATTGGAACATGAACATAATCATCTGTTTCTCGCTGGCTTTGTTCTCCTTGACTCCACAAGCTCTTTTTTTGTAGTTTATTTTTATATCCATGAATATATCATCCTACAAAAGCTTATGCTGGTTCTTAGAGCAAACAGGCCATGTGGTTCTTATGAGCTATAATATGAAACTTAGGGGCCTTGAGTGGCTCAGCTTAACAAGACAAGGCAAATGCAGGCTAATAGTGTCTGTATTACAATAATAACTGCTCCTGCTGCCTCTGTCTGGGTTGTTATAGTGAATGAACACTAAGACTAAATCCAAAGCTGGCTGGGAAAAAATAATCTTGTTGACTGAAATGAAATTAGAAACAACAGTTTTCAGAAAAGCTAAATAAAACAAAGCCAAAATAGAACTGCAGGGTATAAATCAGCTTTGTTTTTCCCCACTGTTGATGGTTAAAATGGTTTTGTAAATCATATTTGATGTTCATGTTGACGTTATCGTTACACATCAAATATTTTTCACCTTCTATATATCAAGGCTTTTCTTGAAAACCTCATACTAGCACTATTACAGTTCTTCAAAATAAAACTGGAAGCTACTTACACACTCATAAACTAAAACTAAAGTGAAGTCAGAAACATTATGTATTTATTTTCAAGGGACAGTGGGCATGATGAGCATCCATATAGGAGTGATACAAGATATGAAAACATAGGATTACAGGGAAAAAAGTACAACACAGGTAAAGACAGACTTAAACAGTGCAAATAACAATATACAGATACTAAAGGGAAGCATAATGTGTCATTGTATGCAAGACAGCCAATCAACCTAATAAAAAAAAAAAAAAAAAAAAAAAAAGAATAGCGAGAATAAAAGGTCATTTTAACACCATGTCTGATTTTTTCTTCACCCACTCATCATCCTGCAGTGGAGGTGTACAACTGTGGAGTGGGCAGCGGAGACTGTTCCCAGTGCTGGGGTCGGGAGGATCAGGGCCACCTCTGCGGTTGGTGTGACAACAGCTGCAGGCCGAGGGATGACTGTCAGCCAATCAGGGATCAATGCCCCGCTCCTGAGATCCACAAAGTAAGGTCACATTTTCAGGATTTGAACAGGCTTAAATACCACCTTCCTTCTCTTCCGTTCTTCTAACTGCTGTTCTGTAGCCTCAAGGCTCTATTTTCAGCCCATAAAATGGTGAATCATGGGGTCACTCACATGGTGCCGTGGCCCATTGCCCTGTCTGTCCTCCATCAGCTGCTGAGGGAATGTTTGAATAGACTCTCATTAAAGCGGTTCACTCAGTAATAACACTAACACTCACTTAACCACAGGCCCTCCAGGGACACAACCAAGTCGATCTGCAATCACTCAGGAGGGCATGGGAACACCTTCTGCCCTGTGAAGCTACAGTATGTGGGTAAACTGTGTAGAGTGGGACTGGAGCCTATATGTGTAGGCTTCTTTGTTTAGAAAGCCACACAGACAAAAAGAAAGCAAATAAGAACCATCAGGGGGTTTTGTGACCAAAATAAGAGCAAAACCACACTGGTCCAAAGAATTAAGGAGTGTTTATTTTTCACAGGATCTGGCTGTGGTCACGTCAACTCACTCATTTCAGTTACCGGCATAGGCCTTTTTGAAACACTTTGCGGAGCTCATTTGCATGATTATTTTCTTATTTTCATTAGTTTTTCCATTTGTTATGGAGCTGTGTTTAGACCCATCCTCTCGCCGCTACTGAACATCATATCAGCCCTGCTACGGTAGGCGGTCATGGGAAGCACGGCTCACATGAGACCCAGTCGGCCTGAACTTCCTGTAGATAAAACCTGGTCGGCCCAGGAGAATAAGCAAGCAGAACAAAGCAGGCGGGCACACACACATTTACTCTCTCTGGCACACACACACAGGCCCACAATCTGTCACACAAATAGGCCATATTGAAGCATTCACGATTATCCCTCATTCTTTGTAGCTGTCAGCATACTGTGACTAACAGGATGCTCTGTGAGAGTCTAACTTATGTGGACTTCTTACGTGACTCAAGTTAACTGGGCTGAGATGCCGTATGCGTGGGTAGACCATTGTTGCGATAGTTTCTTTCTCCCGCTCACACACCCTCCCACTGCCGCTCTCAGGAGAGAGGGTTGGAGAACGGATACTGCATGGGGCTGTGGTTCTGTGGGGTGTGTGATGCAATGCTTTGGCAGCCATGTTTTCCCAGAGTATCCACAGGGGTTACAGCCGGAGTACTCAGGCTTACAGAAGAAAAGATCAGCTCTCTCTAAACATTAACACACACTACCACAGCAGCTCTTTGTTACATTATCCTGGTGGCTGTGTGTAAAGCTCAGATAAATGAAATGTGTTTTTCTTGCTCCGCTTTGTCACATGCAATCTTTATCACAAGGTTGTTGTAACAAAATATCAATAAGGTGGAGGAGGATTTCATTATTGCTTAAGTTTGTCACATACTACCTAATTGTGAAGTATGCTATCTATTCAATGCATTGACTTAAGACAATGGAGACATTTATAATCCCTGCAGCGCCTTTATTCTCATGTTATGTGTGGGTTTTTCCAGCATTTAAAAAAAAAAAAAAACATTGATTAGAGGTACTTCTGCATCCAAAACAGGAACTGCCAAACATAGTTTACTCAAGACATGAAAAGAAAAGGAAAACAGAAGGATCTGGGTGAGACATAAATGGTTGAGGGAGAGGATGGAGAACCAGTTGGACAGAGAATGGGTGGAGAAGGGTGCAGTATAGTGAGAAGCCTTTTCCTGTTTTTGTTCTCACGTCCTCCTTGATTAGTGTGATGCAGAGGAACTGGAGTGAGGAGACCAAGATGAAAGCTCTGACCTCAGACCATGTATTCAGAATGAAAAATACAAGAAGAAAACATATGGATGTTTTTCCTGGTTAATCTAGTACAGGTTGTATATCTGCATACACAATATATTCAGAGTCATTTTGATAGGAGTATGAGGATAATTTATTCCTCGAATGCATTTAATAGCTTCAGTGTTCCTGGTGGAGGTTTTGCACAGAGAAACATTCACACCCCGTGATCTCCCTGGAGGCCTGGCAGAGTTTGTGCTGTAAATCAAACCTCACAGACTTGTGTGAGGTGTAAATGAACAGCATGCCAGCTGATGCTGATGTCAATGCTCAGTGGCACCTCAGAGACACACAAGGTGCAGTAAGACATATAGTGATAATAAATAACTCTGCTTTCTTCTGAGCTCTTGAGAGAAGCTTGGGTCTTTTATGCGTGTTCATATGTGCTTACAGATTTGTTTATGGGCTGTTTGTACTTTGCATGTATAAGAAAGACTCCCGGTCTATGTTTTTGTTAGAGCCTATATATGTAGTGTAAATAGGCAAATGTTTTTACACTTAATATATCCAAAGGCTTAAGAAAACCATAAAAATATTTGCATAATTTCCTGTCGTGTCAATCACATTGTAAGTATGGGGTTATTTTCCAACAGTTTGTTTTCACATGACATTAAAAGTTACGCATTCTTTCTTTATTTAACCAGTTCTGGAAAATGTACGGTTTATTTATGTGCACTGTTACTCTCGCTGACATTAAAGTATCTGAATGAAGACTCACACCCTGTCCTCTCACCTAGACAAAACAGTGGCACTGTTTTCATTCTTAGGCTCAGTTTTCTGATAGAGCTGGAGCCAAGCTAATAACGCTGAGGGGTCACAGTGACTTCAGCTCAGCCAGGGGTCATTTGGAAAAACAAGAGCGCCGCTGGACTAGCTATGCTACAGTGGCAAGATGATAGTAGATTGCTTCTGTCTGGGCGTCTGAGATGCTATCTCTGAGGCCGCGTATCCATCGCTACAGAGAAGTGACGGTCCTCTTTTTCCATCCTGCTTTCTCTTTGCTTTCTCCTGAACCGAAAGACCAAAGGCGAGGGCTGAAATTGTGCGTGAGAGTATGCCTCTGAACAACAGCAGAAATTGGACCAAGGAATTTGACATAGCAGATGAAAGGGAAGAGTGCTGTGCATTAATTCCCTTGTTGAGGCTTTGCTCCCTCACTACCACCATCAGCATTCACTCGCCTCTCGACACTCAGTTCCCTAAATTGCCTCCCCACTCATCCACCTTTCTGCTGTGCTCTCCACCTCGCCTCTCCAGCCCTCTCTCTCTCTCTGTCTTTCTCTCTCTGTCTCTTGTGGGATGTGAAGGGGGCTCTTAGGCTCCTCTTTATTTGCATGTGCTATAGAGGATTAGAGGCTGAAGAGTCTTAGACTGGCACAGTTAAGAGTCTGCTTTGTGTGTGTCTATATACCTAAACCATGTGTCTATTCAATTAAAAGAAGAAGAACTCTTACACAGGCCACTTGTCCTCATCTCTCTGTGTGACACACTCCATGTCAGCATCACAGACAGCATCTCCATTCTCCCAATTCCCCAAAATGTTCACTATTATCATTAGAAGAATATTTTACCGAGCTAATCTCCTTATGAGCCCTAATATCCAGCATTGTGAGTATTACGTGGCTTTTTACAGGCTATTCTTTCTCTCTGCTGTCTGTCTTTGTCAGATCTCCCCCCTGAAGGGTCCTGTGGAAGGAGGCACCCTGCTGACAGTAGAGGGCAAGAACCTGGGCCGCAGGGCTGGGGCTGTAAAAATCTCCATTGGAGATGTACCATGTATTCTTCAGCCTGAACTCTACACTGTCTCTGTGCAGTAAGTGTTACAACATATACCTGATCTGTTATTCAACAGTTTTGGCACCTGGATTTTACATTTCATCTGCAGGAGCTCAAGTGCATCCAATAGGATGACCAAGGATGCTGCGGAATCTAAATCCTCTTTTTAACTGACATTGAAAACACAATGTATTTCTGTCGCATTATAAATTAAAATCAGTAATCACTGTCATTTTAAAATGCTGTTAAGATGTAGACTGTTGGGATGATAGTTAAAATGTACAGTTGTCATGGTAACGTGACATGCTTTTAGTCAGGTAAGTGATCAGGTGGATGGTAGGGAGAACAGACTATTAGAAACAGTGATGGAAGGATTTGTCACAGTTAATAAACCTGGGGTGTACCTTTCCGAAATTGATAGGTACACCCTAGTCTAAAAACTGATTTATTACATTTAATAGGTGGACTACCCAGATGTCCCACAGTGGGAAGTCTTATCAGCAGAGACAGTCATGAAAATGGGTGATTGGCAGTCACTGCTAAATGCCTTTAATAAAGTTATTTAATGATACCCTGATGATGTAAAATGATTAGGGTTTCATACTTCCACAAAGATACAATTGAGATCGCAAAGGGAACTTAAAAATACTCCCATAAGCATTTGTCCAGAAAAAACAGCAACATAATAATGATTAAAAAAAAAAAAAATTCTAATTCACATCATTTACATAAAGAAAATCTTACGTGAGCCACCTTTGAATAAGTTCCCAAATTCCCCATCATTGATGGCAGTTTGTCAATAGCCTCTCACATAATGCCAGAAAATAAAATGTCAACCACCCCTTTGTGGTTTAGGTTTTATGTATTCATGATGCTAATTTTTACAAATATTATTATGCAGCACACATCTCATTTTAAATGACTCCATCGCTATCCCTCCATAGCACAAGGACCATCACACTGTCACCATGGAGACAGCAGGACCCTGCTTTGACACCAGCAGAACAGAGCTTAGAGGAAGTCAGTAACTCGACAATTACATCCAAAACTTCCATTCAGTATCTGTAATGTTCCTTGAATGGAACTGTTTATCTGGTGTTGCTCCACTGAAGCTAATCATTGTATTAGGAGCGGTCCGAGGGTGACCTGTGGGTTTTACCTGTCACTTCTGCTTCCTGACACATTCCCCCAAACCACTCATGTCGAAAACAGCGAATCACATTTCACTCCAGGGGTGATCTCATCTTGTGCCGTCACTCTTTATTGGCTCTGAGGCCTATGACAACACAGCATATCCATTTTGCTGGAAGTGGCACGGACAAATCATAACACATCAGTGCATCTGACAATGTCAGCACATTTGACTCACACACACTAACACACACAGCGTAGTCATGTTTCTTTTTATATCCTTGTAGCTGCCTTCCACTGATTTGATTACATTTGATCCTATCTCCTCACCTTGACTAGAATTTAACCTCACTTTAATCTCTGCTTCATTCAAATTATGCCCACAATGCTAATGCTCAATTAAGGCCTGTCAGATAAATGAGAACTGGACAAAATAGCCCCAATTCACAGTAATGTCCTCACTTACATATCAATCTGCCTTGTTCAGGGATACCACACACACATAGTCAGCTGCACACATACACACACCTGCAAATGTGACCTCATTTATCAGGGCTGTTGAGACAGGTGTCTGCTCGTGTGCTGAGAGGTGAAAGTTCACATCTGCATGCCAAAAGGAAAATGTGTAGCACTGGAGAGTAGGTGCTACGCTCACTCTGTGTCAACATTTTAATTAATGGCTCACTCAGTCGAGGCACACCTCATTTACTGGAGTACTTCTCTTGATATTTGGCTCAGGTCCTCCACGTTGCACTCTCGGTCATTTTCACATGAGCCTTGAGTGGCCTTTTTTTCTGCTCATTTAACAGGACTGCAGACAACACTTGCATCCTTGATTGCTGATGATCATCACCCACTCTGGGGAAATGATCAGTGACATCTTCAGCACTAGCCAAAATATAAACCTCTGAAACCCATAATACACCGCCCACAGTGGGCCAGAGCTGGAATGTGGAGCAGGGGTCAGTCAAGGCACTGCCTTCTCCTACTGGGAGTCTACATGTCCTTTGACAGAGATCACACTGCATCAACATCACACTCTATACACGCACACACACAGAGCCACTATGTGAGCTATTTCAATGCTGCTGGCTGAGACCATGGCCTGTAGTACTTTATCTACTGATATGCCTTTGTACTGCAGTTGCATCGGTTTTATGTTTATGTCTTGGGTACAGAGTAATCCTCTGACATTTCAGTTCAATAGTAGATACTGTATGGATGTGATGCATTGCTGTGATTAAATTCTCAGCCTGAATCCATTTAGACCTGAAGAAATTCTACTTGTGTTGATTTAGTCTCCAGTTTATCTTATTTCCTTCAGGCTTGAATCTGTGTATAGCCATGTTTCATTTTATTTATCCTTTTCTGTCACCACCAAATGATGCATTTTCCAAACAGGTGTGTGTCTGTACCACGCACTTCAGACCCACTCTGGTCTCCTTTGAGTCCTGCAGTCCTTTCCATCTCCACCAAAAAAAAATGTCTTAAATGATAACAGGTGCATGTTTGCCCTTCTGGCCCTTAGCTGACACCAATCTGAGTGTGGCGACATTCTTTACCTGATGCTCCTGTAATTAGCAAGCAGAAATTGAAACCCTGTTATCAGCAGATGGCTGCAACTGCAGGGTATCAAGATATTTTTAAGTTATTTAAGATTATAAAATATATCTGTGTTTTAACTGAGCTCATTAAATGCTTCAGTGGACCTGTAAAATGAGAGGATTCGGTCGGAATTGAAAGAAAACACACTTTTACAGCTGGTGTAAGACCTGACCCCAGTCAAACCAAGATCTGGCCTCATCTTACCGCAAGTCTTGCCAGATCCTCCTACATAAAACACACCTCCTCCGTGTATGTAAATTCCCCACAATTCCTCTGTCAATCATTGTATCACTCACTGAGAATTTATAAGCACTGTAGCACCAAACACCTGACTAAATAACCCAGCTGGGTGTTGAGCTTGGAGGGGATCATGTGAGGTGATAAAGGTTGTGTTTCCCCTCCAGTACATTTATCCCAGAGGGGCCCCTGAACAGTAGATCCCTCTGCCTAGGTACACTATGGTGTCATTAATGTGAGACGTCCCTGTAGAGTGTGCACTGATGACACAAGGCTTAATCACAGCCAGGAGGCAAGAGAACAAGCCTCAGCAGCTCCTTAATCTCCTATGTGGTTAGACACATCTGGTGTGTGGAGCTTTGAACTTTACATCTTCTAATATCTGATATCTGGAGGCTTTATTGGATTCCATATGTAGATGCAATATGCTTTGATAAATTAGTTCATAACCGCCATTCTTCAAATTAATTGTGTATTTGTTAAGCTGTCCTGTTCATGATCTCTCTCTCTCCATCTGTGACCCTTCTGTCAGTTTGAGTTGAGGAACTTGTGTTAATTTATTTCATTCAATAAAAACAGTGTTAGATAAGGTTTTTGGCATGCTATATATTCTATGTTGTTTCCTTTATTAATTGATCTGTGATTATGGTGTTTGGACAACAAAACAAGAAATTAATTCTCTGATTTAATTCCTCAGGCTGATGTGTGTCACTGGGAGGTCTGCACTTGTCATGAAGGACATCGTCCAAGTGGATGTGGATCAGAGTGGGGTGGGGATGTCAAAGGAAAGCTTCTCATATTTAGTGAGTATTGTGCAGACATCTATCCTCCAGCTGATCTTTGATTTCATGTTGTGTCTGTCTCTCCCTCTGCATTCTTCCTCTTCTTCTCCTCTCTCATGTTCCTTGTTCCCCACTGGGATAGCCGTCTCTAGTGTGTCAGTTGAGTGTTAACAGATGCGTTTTATGATGCTGAGGAATGCGGGTGTGTGGGAATCTTCAAACATTCATCTCAACTGCAACTAAGCACCAATGTCATTCTGCGCTGGCTGCCAGCAAAAACAAATATGGCGATTGTTTGAGTGTCCCTCACTCTGAATTCATCACTGGTAGTGAGGCAGCTAGCCAGCATTGTGTTAATTGACCTCGACCCAAACAGTCTCCCATTGGATTAAGAGTATTCAGTCAGTGGAAATACCCATGTAAGCTCTTTGTTTCTTTTTGTTTGTAGACAATGGGTTTTTCATAATGTATTGTGGGAGCAGCCTATCATTTAAGTAGCTTCTAAGAGAGGATCTGCCTATGAGTCACCCCACAGAGAAATCACCCCAATCATGAAGCCTTTCTTGATATGTGAAGATAAAGGAAATCCAAAATAACAAACATTAAGTTGGGTTGTGGTGGGAACCCCACTCAGGGCTTCTTATCCACATCTGAAATGCCCAAAGAAGAGAGGCTGTTGTACCAGGGTGCTGAGGGGAAGATATGGGAGAAAGAGAAAACAGTTTTGGAGACAGGATATGTGCCTCTGCCGCATCTCCTTCCTCGGACCTTGGGCCGGAAACATCTGCCTCCTTACACCCACTCTGACACAAATGCACAATAGGTCTCCTCCATCCATGCGCAATGAGGAAGTGAATCCTGTCAGTGAGGATAAGAGGTTTCCCTGGAGGCGAGGTTCATGGAGGGGATAGAAAACTCGCAAAGAGCAGGAATGCTGATGCTGGTAGCTGCAAAGCTGAACACGGTTATTCATCTTTGCCTCAAGAGCCTTTGTTTGTGTGTGTATGTGAGTGTATATGTGTTTGCATGTGCATACATGACCGTGCTTGCATGCACTTTTTTCATGAGTGTGTGCAACTGCATCTTACCCGGAGTAACTGTCCTGCAGGCTTGGGCCCATAGGCCAGTTGGCTTCGGCAGCACTGTAACATACTGCAGCGTGGGCTGTCTTCACAGTTTTCTTCGCTAATTTACTGTTGTAGTCAGCAGCTGTCTCAGCCCATCTGCAAAGAAAAGATATTCAAGCCTCAATAGATGAGATTTTATTTGGTGTCAAGAAAAGCATCATAAAGCCCAACACAGAAGTTGTGTAAGCTTCTGCTACAGTGCTGCCAGGCTTTCTGAGGTAAAGTTGATGTCTTCATAGTTACATGCTCCATCTGTCCTCTGGATCCAGGTCCCAAAGCTCTTCTCCATGGAGCCAGTGAAGGGCTCTCGTGCTGGAGGAACCAAAGTGACCATCAGAGGCGAACACCTGGACATTGGCTCTCAGGTCAAAGTCAAGGTCAACAACACACTGGAATGTATCATCACTGAGTGAGTATTACAGCCCTATACTATTATATCCAGGTGATTTTTATCTATACGAGGATAGTCCATGTCTGGTTTTCATTTTAGTGGTTCAAGTTTCAGAGAGCTGGTCATTATTTGACAGAGCATTTCATCATTAGTAAATAACTTACACCAGCTGCTGAAAATCTGTTGTCTTTTAAAGCTAGTATGTAACATTTCCACATCAAAATATCTAAAAATAACAAAGCCTATTCATTTTATTGGCTTTTACACTCACAACATAATTCAATTTCACCAAAATCATCGATCCATTCAGTATAACGGTCTGTTTTATTTGGTTATCTGTTGATGGTATCATATCCCCACATCTCTGATAACATCACTTGGCAGCTGTTTCATTAGAATTAAATTACACAACATAAATGTGCATCACTAAATGTAACACGCCAATAAAACTTTGATACATTACTTCATCTATAAACATGATTTTTGTCTGAGGAACATCAGGTACATCTTTCTCAGCAATGGTGATGAAAATAAATCCTAAGACCCTACACATCACCAAATATAGAAATGTGTGTTTTAGGATGGTCTTGTTTTAGATAAATTACATATTGTGCATTTAAGTATATACTAGTCTGTGTGGGTAATGCAGTGTAAAATTGTGTTTAGGCTTTGAATTTTTCCACTCCTCGTTTTGTGACTTTAGTCCATCTTCAAGTGTGAATCCTGCTGTTAGTGGCACTGCTTGAAGCTTTAGTAAATTATATTTCAAGTGTAGACATCACATGATGTGCGGTTAGAATGTTTACTTCATTTTTGCAGGAAAACAGATGAAACTATTGAGTGCACCATGCCTCCAGCCTTGCTGCCATACACCGATTCTGTGCTGGTGTGTGTGGAATTTGAAAGCCTTCCCTGTTCCCTGAGTGATCAGCTTAGTACCACATACACCTACGAGAAGAACCCCACGATCAACGTCATCCACCCCAAAAAGAGTTACCTCAGGTAGGTACACTGCTACACACACGAAACACATTAAAATAGAAATGTCTTAAACATCTCAAGCTGGATGACTCTGCGGTTACCCTCCCAGAGTCACTGACATAAGTCATTACTGTAATGTCGTCCTGATGTGCAGCTTCTTCTCCCTATTGTGTTCTAAATAGCACAGCATGTGTGTGACAGCGTAGCGGCATGCCTTTGAAGACATGTGTACGGATTTTCTCTACAGTCAAACTGTTTTGCATTATTATCGGGTTCCTTTTTTCTCTTTTATTCTAGCACAGTGTTCCAAACTATTTGCATATCAGTATGAATTTGTCACATTTCTGTCATTGCTGAGATGTAACACTGTTTGTTTGTGTGTCATCATGTGTGTGTGTATGTTACAGTGGTGGCAGGACCATCACAGTCAAAGGCCAAGGTTTTGATCTGGTACAGAGCGTCACAATGCAGGTGGTGGGGATTGGAATATCAGTAAGTAATCAGCTAAAATGTGTCTTTTTTTTATATACATAAGGAAACTCTTAAATGTATCAGATGAGGTGGAACTAATTAAAAAGTAAATAATGTTTTGTGGTGTTGCACAATCATAAACACCTGACAATTTTTATGTAGGAAAGATACTCATAATCACATTTTTTGCAGGTAAATACTCTCATGGTACAAGGGAGCACTGCATTTAGACACATTTTCTTATAATTAGATCAGGATCCCGTGGTAGAAAAGTTAAGCCTAGTGTTCTGACATAACATGGAATACATTCAAAACTGCAACAGCATGAAATAGTCCATTATAGGAAGTAAGTAAATTTTTATATAGCAACTTTCCAATGCTAAAAGTCAGTATAAGAGTAGAAAATAAATATATCAATAAAACAAACCTGCCCCTCATGCATATTGTAGCTTATTTTGTCATTGATCCAGCTGATATCGTCATCTCTATGCATGTGCTGATGTCAGCATATCAATTGCCTCTATATATGTGCCAAGTTTGAAGTAAACTGAAAATAAATTGATGTTTTTATAGACATTTGGAATTTTACCCATTATAAGAAAAATGGGTGGAAAAAAAAAACATTAAAAAAAAAAAATCATAAAAAATTAGAACTTTGACCTACTTTCCCCAAAATATAACCACATCTATTCTGTGTCACTGGTAATCTATAAACCCAATTCGGGATGAATTCAACCAATAGAAACAAACAAACAAACAAACAAACACACCAAACCAAAAACAATACCCATTGCCTCCTCTTCAGAAGGCAAAGTAATAAATGAAAAAAGTATTGTATTTTCCGGATTATAAAGCGCACCTGAATATTATCTGCACCCTCCAAATTTTAAAAGATTTTTTTTTTAAACATATATAGGCCACAGCTGATTATAAGCCACAAGTGTCCACATTGTAACATGGAATATTTACGCAGAAAGATAATAAACAGAAAGATTTTTTAAATATTCATTTACATACCTTAACTACTTTTTTCCAAACAGTGCCTGTAACACGGGAGTAACATTGGGAGCTACACGGCAGTAACATGGCAGTAAAACAGCAGTAACAGGACAGCAGTAACATTGCAGTATAATGACAGTAACACTGAAGTAAAATGGCTTAAATGGCTACGGTTATTAAAAAAACAACAACAACAACAAAAAACAGAAAAATCATTGGCCACTGTCTCCATCTTCCTACTGTGGACTGAAACCATTTAAATCCTCTTCTTCAGTGTCAGAGTTTAACAGCCTCAGAAAGGATCACACATTATATCAGTCTCTTTCGTGGAATGGGACCATTGAGAGAGCTGAAGCCTGTGGGTGGATTCAACCGTTGTGGTCCTGCACGTAATAGGCCAGTTCTATGACCAATCGGAGCAACTGACAGTGTGATGTGTTCAGCGCTACAAATGGAGCCAATTGGTGTATTAGACTTTTACCGTAGCCGGTCGGCAAAACGGCAAATACATCCTTCTTTAAAACGACTGACTTGAGTGCTTCTTTCTGCTCAACTTTCAAAGAAACGCCCAAGTCTAACTCTTAAAACGCTTAACTTAAAATCGACAAAAGCCGATTCAAACAAGCGCGGTTCGTTGCTCTCTATGGTTGATCTGCTATCTGACCTGGCACAGCCCTGTCCTCATTCAAAGCCCGCCCCAACGACTCGCTACACAGACAGAGCGTTTTGATTGGTTTTGACATACTTTATGTCGGACCAATGATAGGCTCCTACTGTGTGACGAAAGACCACAAACTTGGCAAGAATATTTTCCGCAGCTATATGTAAGTCTACATATCTAGGCTAGCTCTCAGTCACTTTCATCTGGAGGCAAACTTACCCTTCAGCTTGTCCTGTCCTCTTCATCACGCAGCAGTCCAGCCTTTCCAAACCCGTTGGTGGTCGGGGATTTTATTCGCATTGCTCCACGCTGTCAGGATCCACTGGCAGACTGGAGAAAATGTTGCTCTTTGCTTGCGGCCAGTTTTGGTGAATAATTCCTGTGTTTTCCATGAGGGTGTGTGAATGAGCTAGCATTATGAGCATTAAAGCTTCAAAAAAGCTTCTTCTTCGGCGCATCACCTCTTCCAGCTGCCTGTCTCGCTTTTGCGCTTCCTGATAAGAGCGCCCCCTGGAGGCCGGTAGGTCGTGGGAAAAAAAAAAATCAATAGATTAGCCGCATCGTATTATAGGATTCAAAACGTGGGAAAAAGTAGCGGTTTATAATCCGGAAATTACGGTATATGAGTATAATATAAATGAGAAATTATAGATTATACCGGTTAAAACTATGTAAATGTAGCCAAGTCCACAACATAAGTGAAAAACTAGGAAGCACCTTGTCTGTTGGACCACAGTACCACTGTTAGCAGGTACTAAACATGTCTAGTTACATGTAAAAGTTCACAAATGAAGGAAACCTTTGACCATCAAAAGATCTGAAATGTATCATCAAAATTCTGAACTGATTTTGAAACTTTATGGGGAGCCAGTATAAAGTGGACAGGTGTAATGAGTTGTAGTCATTTTTCTATTGCATTATAGATTTTATTAACCTTTAAAGACCAAAACATCCACCATCGACAAAAATCATCCACTGATTCACGGAGAAGCAGTTTAATAGCTGTTGATCCACTAATCCTATCATAATTGGTGTAAAATACAGTTTGTTATCTTTCATGGTCATCAGATATGACCCATTTGTACTTTCAGAAGCTTCGTAGTTACCATGGTGTAAGGTCCTGATTATGTAATTTCACTGTTTCACTGTTATCTTGTACAACATTGAGTCACCAGTAAAACCCAGTTGGATCAATGTCTGGTTTATGTTCAATTATTCAGTTATATGATAAATTTTACTGAAAAAGTCACTTTTTTCTTTAGTTTTCTCTGTTTCTGATATAACAACACTCAATTTCAGTCTGAGCTTTTCTGAACATCTATATGATCGGTGTATTAAATATAGGTAAATGCATGATTGGCACTGAAAAATGCAAAATACAGAGCATACTATCAGAATAAATGGTGAGAAAGCACTTAAAGGGGTTAAAAAATAGAGAAAAATTAATTTGGGAACTTTCACAAAAGTAGTACTGGGTCTCTAAGGGTTAAATAATCTGTGTTATTGTCAGTATTTTCTATGTCATATGACCCACTGAGTTCAAATCTATGCTTAATTATAGACCTATGAATAAAACCCATATTATTCCTCTATTTTATATGAATATATTTATGTAGACAAAGCATTTTTTCTGTAGTTTGATTGTTATTTGATAGTGACGGATAACCAGGCCTAACCCATGAAGAGCCAAACGTCCACCTTTGACCAAAAGAATCTACTGGTCTAAACTCTTGATCCACTAATCCTGTCGATTAAACATAGGAAAATAGATTATTTTAACTGGAAAAAATGCCAAATTCAGAGGATAATATAATATTATAACAAATTGTGATCAATTACTAAGGAAACATTAAATGGAGAGAAAATTTCATTTGGGGACTGCCACAAAAATTACAATGGGTCCTTACAGGCTAAATTTTCTCATAGTTTCAAGATTCTGATGTTATAGTAATGTGATATTTTCTCATCATTACAAAGCATTTTCCAAAATTACATAATCAGGACCTTACACTTTAATGCCTTAACCAGTGGCTGAGGGACATTTTTTTTTTACATTATTATCCCTGATCTTTCACTAGTACTGCACAGTCGTCTCCGCTTCCATGATCACCTGTCCATCGCCAGCAGCGACCCAATCCCAGCAGACCACCGTGCAGTTCCTCCTAAATGGAATCTTGTACACTGGAGACAGCCCCGCCTCCTCGGACAGCGAGGCAGAGGAAGAGGAGGGGGAGCTTCTTAAAGGTCACTTCCTGTTGGAGTACGTGGAGGATCCACAGTTCTTCACTGCTAACAAGGAGAAGCTGATTAAACACCACCCAGGAGAGCCGCTGACACTCATCATCAATGTGAGTGAAACTCCTGCTGAGACAGGAAGTTCAGATTAGTGTCACACAAGTATCTTACTGCGCTGATAACTCAAGCAAATATTCACCTCCTTTAGAAAAAGCAAAGGTCATCCCCATCTCTTAATATGATGGATGCAGTTTTATTGATTTGTATTTCATTTTTATGATGTAGTTGATTAAAGCAGACATTTTAACAGGAAGCCTTAAACCCTTTATTTTACCTGACACTTTAACAGTAATCTTTTATGATTTTTATTTGATGATTTTCTTAGGCCTGTAATAACTGAAAGCCATCCAAAAAATATTAATGTGAGTATGCAGCCTATTTCCAAAGTGTGTTTCTGATATCTGTCTGTATGCATGTCACTGTGTGTCATTTTAATGGAATGACAGATGCACGGTTATAGGACACATTGTTAAAAAGTAACATCATTTTTTATTGTTACTATGTCAAGAATACTCATATGTGCATACAAATTGGTTATATTACATCAATGTGACTATTTAATGAAATATGTTGACAGTAGAATGCCATTTGATAAGGCCCAGGAGTAGTTTTGGACATTTTTTGGGCCATTCCCAGTAAAAATTATTTATTAAGGTTTTTTTTTCCATATGTGTAAACAAAACCAAATCAAATGCTGCCCATTTGAGGAGCTAACACAGAGAGGGGAGACTCTTTGAAAGATGAGATTTCTTTGATATGAACAAAGCAGGTATTTCACCATATCCACCATTAAAATCACCCTAGACCCAGAGATGATATGGTTACATGTTTGTTGGATTGAGAAGTGCCTCTGTTGTAAACCTGACTGCTCCTGCTGTGAGCAGCAGACTGGGCTGAATGCTTCTTTATTCATATTCACATAAACCAGAGGCACATAAACCACATCAAAGCATGCGTCCCTTGAAACGTGTTGATTTCTGTTGTGGGCCTGAGAGAGGGGGGCGGGGGTGGGGGAGTACTGCTGCTGAGATTTAATGGCGGCTCAGTGGGAGGTCCTATGTTCCTATGTTCTGGCTGATCTAAGCACCTGTCTGCATGGATTCATCGCCCATAAAAGCTGCTGGCCGTGACACTGAACATCACACCCACAGTAACGCCACAGACGAGGAAGTTGAGACGTGATGCAGCGTCCTCTTGGTGTGTGTGTATGTCAGGATGAGGCCCCTGCAGGGACCGCAGCCTCAGTCTGGGTATATGGGCGACTTTTCTGTTGTTTCCTGTTTTCTTTAGGAAGGTGGATTCCATTTGTGCCGGACCTGAGGGGAGGAGTGGAGGGAGAATGTGTTTGTTTATTAATAGGAGCTTGTTAGTCAGTCGAGCCTATATTAAGGACCAGAGCTGGAATGTGGGTGGGTTGTGTTTGTGTTTCATCCTGTTTTTGCGGTTAGATTTCATTATTTGGTAGAATGACTGGGACTGTGATGCCAAATTGTGCTGTATATGGCAGATATACTGTACATTTTTTTTAGCATCCTACGGCAATTATATATGGATGTATGTCTGGATCTTTTTGTGTGTGTATGTGCATGTTTTGTCTGTGTTAGGAAACATTTGTTGACAAAGACCCAGGGGGTGGCATCCTGCAGTACGGACAGGACAGGGCCCTGAGGGTGTAATCAAAGCAAGGAAGCACACTGGGAATAAACACACACACTCGACTAAACACATTCCTCACTTGTGATTTGTTATATTGAAAGGAAATTACAATTTCATACAACCCGACTCCTGCTTTTGCATATTTCTTCAGTGAAAATAACACTGTTCTCACTAGTTTTAAGGCCGAATTTGGAGGGGAAAAAAAGCAGCAAATAAAGAGATAATCAATCATTCGAAATAGGTTTAACAGGTTCCCAAACAGGTTTAATGCAAACTGCAACGTGAGCCAAATGTATTTGGAAGAGAAACAAAGGCTAAGAGTTGAATTATTTCAGAAAATGTCTAATGTAAACACGCTTAAGAGTTTAGAGCCTGACTTCCCAGATTGGTTTTAATTTGAACAAACAGTTTCCATGTTTACAGCTTCACTGATTGTCTGACCACTTGTGTTTTCTTGCCTTGTCAGACTTAATTATATGTCTCTCAACTCCGCACGTTCCTAGATATCGACAGTTTCCTTCTGGAGAGTACATCATTAATACCAAAGATGTACAAAACCACATAACACACCCCCAAAGTGACTGGTTATGGTCTGTGCATTGTTTTACTACTGTTGAATATAATATCTGGGGGTTATGAGAAGGAACCTACAAAAATAGTGAGAGGTGGGGTTTGTATGGACAGAGTTGGACTGATAATGAAGGCCATGTAGGCTCCTGCAGAAGGCCCTGAGAATGTTATTTCGGGCAGCAGCAGAGATGACTGTCAGCGGGTTTGTTTGTAGAAATTTCCCTGGCCATGTGAAGGAGGCAGCGGGAATGTTTGCTGCTTTAAGCTGAACCCTAGCCCAAAAACTGGTTAAGTTTTCTGCTGGCTTCCTCACTCTCACAGCTGTGTGACAGGCCTGCCGCAGCTCACTTTCGACGTGTATGTGTGTGTGTGTGTGTGTGTGTGTGTGTGTGTGTGTGTGTGTGTGTGTGAGGGTCTATGTGTGGATAGAGCCTTTGCAGCCTTTATGAATGTTATCTGTGCCTGTTCAAACCCAGCCCCTCAGGTCTCTTACCACTGACTGGCTGATGGCTGTTTTTGTTCATTTCTGGCACAGAAAGGGCCGAGCGATCTGGAACTGGTGCCGGAGGAATACTCGGTGATGATTGGCTCCTATCCCTGTAACATCAGCTTCCATAACGACCAGCTGTTTCACTGCACCATCAATGGATTGTTGAGCTCCAGTGAGAGAGAGCTGCCCGTCACTGTAAGTATGCACGCATGTAAAACACCACATTAGAAGACAAACGCACGTGAAACCTCTTGTTGAAAATATTGATGGATATACCCTTCTAATTTAAGGACATCACCAGTCTGTCACAGAGTATTTAAGCCTCTTCTGTCAAAATCCCAACCATCTGTGATTTACACTGAAACAGACCTCAGCAGCTTTAGTCACATTTAGTGATGCATGTGTAGGTCTGGTGTTAGAGAGGAGAATACAAGACATGAGTGACAGAGTTTACAGTTACAGCTGACATAGGCGGCACTCCCTAAATAAATAGGTTACTTTTATGCCTCTGCACTGTTTGCTCTAACATTGAAAATCCATTTACCTACAAGCCCCTGATTTAAAACAAAGCCCAAATGTAAGTGTATCTGCACCGTAGTAGATTATGCATGCAGCGTAGCCTACCTGTCCACACAGGACAAAGAGGATGGAATGACGATGGGAAATGAAGTTGTTGCTGTGGAGAAAAAAAAAAAGAGAAAGTGCAAACTGCCTTTTCTGCTGCTGGTTCTATTTGAAGAAGATTAACTACAAGGCAACAAAATGCACCTCAGAAACTGAGTGAAAGCAGTGTTCCACAGAGAACTGTAAATTTACATAGTTTTATATTCATTTTTGTTCGCTGGTTTTGACTCTATTTTAATGCTATGTAAAGAACGGATCGTCACTCCTTTTTCCACATGAAATATCGCACTGCTCTATAGTGTAAGCTTACATCTCTACAGCAAGCGTGCTCAGAAAGACTCCTGGGATCAATCTGCTGTATGTCACATTCATTCACAGTTACAGCAATAATAATGTAAATGAGAGTATTTGAATTCATCTCGTAATCTAATGGAATATATTACAAGTGTACATCTATAGGCATATATTCAGTGTAAGTATTGCAAAACATTGTAAAATAACCTTCCCAACTCTGTGTGTCTGTGCAATATGAATGATCTGCAGTCACTGAGAATGAGTCAGCAGCTGGAAAGGTGGTGATTCATCATTGCGTGTCACAATGCCACAGTAGAACAGTGAAATGTTTATACTTATCTCCTTTATCCTTTATCAGTCTGTCTATCATCAGTGGTCCAATCAGCCATCATACAGACGGTATTATCTCACAGTGCACTTAGACCCCAGTCTTCTGAGCCAGTGATTATGCTGCTCTTCGCCTGTGTTGTTGTTTTGGCTCCAAGTTCATTCAATTACAATTAAAGGTCTTGATCAAGATGTAAGTTTAGTCTCTCCTGATAAAACCCGTCACCCTCTTTAGTCTACCAGTGTTTCCCATCTGTTGTTGTCCGTTCCGCTCTGTTTTGATAGAGTTTTATTAGAGGGGAAAGCATTCATCTATATTTAAATATGAGCCAGACTGTGAGTGGTTCGGTGGAATAACTTGGAAACATATGTTACTCTGTCTGTTGAGTTGTATTGTAGGAAGCTTTTCCCCACTTTGACACAAAAATAGAAGGGAAGCTTTTATTCCCTGTGTGTACCTGTGGTTTCCTCTGCACCCTCTACTCCCCGTCTGTCTTTTAGAATGACTGAAAATAAACAGAGGCAATTAGCAAGGACACAAAGCCAGGGCAGGGGTCAAATGAGATGTCATAACACAAATGGGTGGGCTGCATGCATTTCCTCCATGCACATGAGTGGTAAAGATGATTTGTGGGCACATGAGACAGGGGCATAAATACAGCATGCATGTATATTTTCATTGGTGTCGGCACATTTGAATAAATGCATACATGTCAGGCTGGTGCATAGCTTATGGCCATTTGTGTTACTTCACTTACTTTGGGTGGCAGATCTATTTTTACATGCCTGTGTTGTGCTTGGCTCTGAAGTGAAGCTGAGCTAAGGAGGGAATGTTGGGAAGCAATGTTTTTGTACCCCGGGTGAAACAGGAACATGGAACAATGGCATTTCCCCCTCTATTACACCAGGACTGGCTGCTGCAACCACTGGAAGAAGCCTTTCTCTCACTGGTCTCACTAAGTAAACGCCAGGACCAGAAAAAGAAAGGCTATAAGAGAAAGAGGAATGAAGTCTAGTGAAGCTGCTGCTTTCCCTTCAGAGTAAGGCCAGTGTAAAGAGGGATTTGGCTTGAGGATTGGAGGGTTTTTATCTGAGGCTCTTTTTTATGAAGTTATGTTAGGATTGAGGAAGGAGAGGGAAGGATGTGCAGAGGGACCACAGAGACCCTGCTGACTAATCAGAAGGCAGAAGTGAAAGTCCTTTTCTTGTCACATCTGGGTTACTCTGAACTGGGTGACTCCTCCAGCTCATTGCAGCGCAAGGCCATTTTTCAAGTTCTGCTCTGTTTTTTTTTATTTATTTATTTTTTGTGCATGTCTGCACCTGTGTCCATTAAATTGATGTATGTGTGCACATGTGTAGAAGCAATGACCATGGTTCCATATCAAACCACTTGCAATTTTTCTATTAGACGACAAAGAATAGTAAATGTTCTTATTATAATACACTTATGTAATTGCATTTAAGCATTAGGAAATTAAAACAATAGAAAATGAAAACTCAAGGGGTCACTGTGTAAGGAGGATAAAACAGAATGTGTTTTGTTTCTCGTTTCTCTTTCTAGGTTCAAGTGGGGAACTTTCGTCACACTATTGCAAAAGTGCAGCTCGGTGGCAGTGAGCTGGCCATTGTGGTGTCCATCGTGGTGTGCTGTGTGCTGCTGCTGCTGTGCACTGTGGGTAGGTTATGTATACATGCTCGCCAGCAGATGATGGATGTCTCCCTGCTGTAGCGATGGATGCTCCAGATGTGGAGCAGATAAAAGGAATTTGGGGGTCATAGTTTCCCGCATTTGCTTCATCTCTTTTTGAGTCCCAGTTGCACAAAGACCCCACTGTTCCCTTTGCTCCTTGTGTTCATGTCTGTCTGACTCTGTGTGACTGTATCTTATAATCTTTCTGGGAGTGTGTGTGTATAGAGCAGGTGTAGGGGTTGTTATGTGGATTTTCTCAGTTTCCTGCTTTGAATCTGCTCTCAGATATCAACAAAGCCTTTTTCTTCTCAGATTTATAGTGTTAGTCCTCGGAAACTATCTGTGCACTAATCTTTATGGTCATTATTATTATTATTATCATTATTAAGAATCACATTTTTTTCTAAATTACACATCTCTTAATCTGTTTGAAAGGTTTTTTTTAGACAAATGCAAATTGAAAAAAATCACATGCTCACACATTGATACATTTACATTTTCACAGGTTTTTAATATCTTCATATTTTCTTTTTTCAGTCTCATTTTGTGTGTTCTGATGTCGTGGAAGTTGTCGGTGTGTGAAGTATTTCTCTTTTTCTTTCCTTTCATGTATTTCTTCTCAGCTCTTGTAGTTTACTGCACAAAGAGCCGAAGGGCAGAACGCTACTGGCAGAAAACTCTACTCCAAATGGAGGAGATGGAGTCCCAGATCAGAGAGGAAATCCGTAAAGGTGTGTTTGCACAAGAAAACACACAGGAGCACACACCCCTTGTACTATTTGTACAAGATTTACTATCAAAGTTATTTAGATCACAAATGATGTTTTTTTGTCAATTGACATAACAAAGGAGCTTGTCATAATAAATATCGACCACATATAATTTTTTTTGTCTTTACGTGCATGTGCTTGTTAATGTGTGTTTGTTTGGGAGTTTGAGGTAGGAGGGTTATACAGTGGTTGACAGATTTGTGCCTAGTAAGCGTGAGTCATAAAACACAGCATCTGACAAATGATCAGTCACACGCAGACACACCGAGTAGCCACTTCGCCTCTTCCATGTCTGCCCTATAGGCACGAAGCCTGTGTTCGCCTCTGCATGCGTGTGCGTGTCCAGGGCATTAGAGTAAAGAGCTGTGAAGGCCACTCCGCATCTGAGCACCCAGATTTATGGCGCAAAGATGAGGCGACGGATAGTGAAAGAGAAATGGAGGGAGGAAGCGATAGGAGCGGGGAGTCAGGGCCGCGAGTCCGAGGAGAAGCAGAAGCGTGGGAGGGAGGGAGAGGTAGAGAGGAGAGGTTATTTAGTCAGAGGACACAGATAGATTTGTGGCTGAGTTCAGGGTGAGTGTGCACAAAGCGAGGGATAGCTTCGCTGAGGAGAAAGATGTGATAAAAGGGGAGTAAAGGAAGATGGGAAATTGACATATTCCAGGTTACAGGAATGGGAGGGTTTTGGTATTTGCCTGAAAAGTGAGGTAAAGGGGAGGATTGGTATTCAGGCTGCTGTGTCTAATCAGGAGTAGATGGTGTGAACTGACTGGTGGGTTGGAGGATAAATAACCTGGAGGAGTAATGAAATATGTTTCAGCTTTAAATCCCTCAGGCCCAGTATTCCCTTCGTTCTACGCAAACAGTCTGAAGAAACTCCAGTTGTAACCTAAAAATGTCTCTCATCCAGTGACAGGAAGAGCTTTTCCATAAAAGGATCTCCAGTGTCTCATTAGAGGAGAACATTATCCTCTCCTAGAATATACCTCCCAATAAAGCAGCTACAATAAGTCCAGTATTAACATGCAGATTCAAGTCGGTGTCTGGACATGCTGATACTGCCTCTGCAGCTCTTACACTCTCTAAACCCCAGCCCGTACACATGTTTTGGATGACAGCCTCAGACTGGATTTGGCTGCTCAGATTGTCTTTTGGTAAATATTTGCCTGCATGCCGTACTGGACTGCAAATTCTGGCAAAGAAAAAGAAGGGAGAAGATCAGAGAGTCTGCATTTGGCATATTTAGTATTCAACCAGAACATGACAGTAGCTCTGGAAAAGTAAATGATACAGTTCTGTGGGTCTGATCTCAAATCTCCCCCACTGCAATCAGTCAGTCTTGCAGCCTGATGTAATAAGTATTGCATTCATCTGTGAACAGATTTGTGACTCACTTTGCTTAGAAACAGATTAATCGTTTGGAGACACAAACAGGAAATAACAGCTGGTTAAAAATCGTTCCAGTGTTTAATTTCTATCGGCTGTTTTTTTTTTTGTTCTTATTGTCCTTTCAGGATTTGCAGAGTTGCAGACGGATATGACAGACCTGACGAAGGAGCTGAATCGTAGCCAGGGCATCCCCTTTTTGGAGTACAAACAGTTTGTCACACGCACGTTCTTCCCCAAGGTGAGAAAGCCTCCCTTTGTTTGCTATCTGATTTCATCTGGCAGAGTGACAATACCATTTTTCTCAATGGGGTTTTAATATTTTTTCCTACATGTCCCATTTCACATTTTCCACTGCTGGTAATATGCAGGATAAAAATTCACCTTGGAACTTTTAAACATACAGTTGGTGTTTAGGGAAGTGTAGCTCAATTTGGTACCCGGCAGGAGAGTTAATGTGTTCTCTATAGGTAAGCATTTTTCTGATGTGTGATCCACCCTGAAGGTAGACTGTGGGTCTATCTGTGGGTGGGTGTTTTTCCACTGATACAGACAGTCACAACTCAGCGGGCTTTGTCTTCCAACCACAGGCATGGGCTTTCAAGGAGACAGAACAATGACGGGCACCGAGACAGGGAAACTTTCCCCCTGATTTCTCAAAACACACTCCTCACTCAGCTCACACCCCCACACTGTTTTGCAAGAATACACAATCTTGTGCAATGGCACTTGTGTTTGGGTTTTGTTGTATTGGACACTGGACACTGGGCTCTGTTTTTGGTTGTGAAGGAAATGAGGAGGAGGGGGGGAGTGTTGAAAAGCTACATGGAGAGAAACATAAATTCATGTGTTGCTGCCTCAGTATTGTCTCTCATAGTTTTTTCCGCTAAGACAGCAAACAGACTACTCACGACCCTTCATGCTCTTGTATTTTTTTTTCATAAGGGCTTCTGCTTTTTGTAGATTACACACTTTCTCACACACACACACATACACACACACACACAAGTGGTGTGAAGACACAGACTTGAAGCACAGTTTGAAATGAAGCCAAATGGAGCTGCTCTGAAATGACAGATTGAGTTGAAAGACTGCTTCTTGGCTCGCACTCAGTTTGTTTCTGAAACCATTAAAGCTCACGACATTTCGTGTCACGGTGTCATGTTTCCTTTTCATGGTCGGTCACAGCATCTTTAAGAAATTCTGTCCTTTGGTTCCAGTTGCCAAACTTAGCGGGAAAGTCTCATAGCTGCTTCTTTTTTTCTTCTGTGTTTGACTACAGCTGACTTTGTATTATAGTTTTCGCTCCCTGTTTATGTGTCTTTCAGATGTGCTCTGATTATGAAAAGAGTCTGGTCCAGCCTGTCTATGAGAATGATGCTTTGGGTCCCCGAGCACTGCCAGAGACCCACCCACTGCTGCAGGACTGGCAGGTAAAGGGTTAAGCCATTAGGATGTTAGGTTAGGTTTTTGTTTTCTTCTGCCAGAGTGCCTTAATTTGGGTCCTTTTTCACTCTTTTACTTTTCAACTGGGTCACACTGAAGCTTGTTAAGGTTTCAAATTGTTGATGACGAGTTGCAAAAAGCATACCGTGCATTTTTACCAGTGTGTGTACTTGTGATGATGTATGTGTGCAGCGTGTTAACATACTGTTTCTGTTTGTGCCTTGTGTGTGCTACTAATGCATGTCATTTTGTGGTTTCTGAGTGAGTGAGATGTAAAAAAAAATTACTTGTCAAACAGCATGCTGCCCACCAAGTTGATGGCAGGGTGTTGACACACTTCCCACTGTCTTGTGGACAACAGAGGAGCATGCTTTTCATTGAAATTCATCTTTGCTTGTTTGGTGTGACTGTGTGTGTAATAGAAGGGCGGGCGAGAATGAAAGATATAAAGAGAGTATGGGAGAGGGAGCATGCACTTTCACACACCCCTGTGCCAAAACGTGCAGGAATTGAAAGCATGTGCATGTATGTGTGCACATTAGAAAGAGAGAAGTAACGATTGCAGCACTAGTTTTGGGTCGGCAGCCGGGGGAGCCTGTCTAACGGTGATGAAGTGCCTTGGATCCACATCGTCTTCCCAGGAAGTGTTTTCCAGGTCACAGCAAATAAATCTCACAGGCGGGCATTTATCTTAATGGACACCCCTGTTCTCCTTCTGTCAGGCTGCAAACCACACCATATGGCTACAGTCCAGAGGGAAGACTTCATCACACTGCTGCTTAGTCGCACCACAGATAGGCCATACTCATTAAGTCGACTCGGCACATTTAGAGACAATCACACACAGTCAGGGACCAAAGTGGGAGATACAAATGCTGAAGAGAGGCAGAAAAGGGGGGGAGTCTGAAATAGCAGAGGGAAGAGATGTGATAGCGAAATGAATAGATTGGTCTCTTGAGACAAGATGTGGTTAAATAGATTAGGGAGGACGCAGCAGGTGTGTAATGCACAGAATTAACTGTTTTATCCCTCTCTGTCAGCAGGCCACCAACACAACAAGGCCCAACATAGAGGAGGGCATCACTCTGTTCTCTACCCTTCTCAACAATAAGCACTTCCTCATCACATTTGTCCATGCCTTGGAACAGCAGAAGGACTTTGCAGTAAGAGACAGGTAATAAATGACAAAGCACTTCAGGTCATCCCTTCTGTAAAATTTGCAGAATTACAGCTGTAATGAGCAATACTTCGACAGATTTTCCAAAAGCAATTTAGAGTGGTGTGCATAAGGAGCTGACTGCAATCACAATCACTATTTACCAAGATTTACTGAGTTAGAAATATTGTCAACACAATCTCGAATCTCATATTACATTGTTCTCACCTTAAGATGTATAATTGAAAGCCTTAGTTAAATCTGTTTTTGCAGAATAGAATAATGATGACACATGTCTGTGCTCTGTCTGATGGTGTTGTATGAAATTATCAGATTTTATGTCTTATTATTGATATTTTTACAGTTCTGTACTTGAAAAAGATCAAAGATATAATTACAATTGCTCAAACTGCTACCTTATCACAGAAATAGCAAATTGGATTTAAAGTAAAAAGTAAGTTTTTAATACACATCTATATTAGTTTTTTTTTTTACATTAATATTACATGCAAGGTGCTTTACTGCTGATAAAATTGGCAGCTCTGCCTTGTAAACATGTTGACATCTGTCAACGCAGCGGTTCAGTCCTTCTAAAACCAGACAGTCATTGTGGAGACTCTTTTAAGACCAGAGAAAATTTCCAGAGGCAAGACCACATCCCCGTCCCAGCTCAGCGTCAGCACTTACTGACTGATGGAGCCTCTTTCTCATGGATTAAAAGGGACTTTGTTAAGGAAATCCCCAGCACCTCTGGACTTACTCACCCACACACTCCTTGCATTAGATCAGACCTTTATTTGGCTCTGCTGTCACAGGTGCTACAGGGAGAAATAAGCCTAGTTGTTGTTTCTGTAAGAGTTATTTTTAAACCTCCACTGACCGCACATTGACAGGGTATGTTTGTTAGAGTATGTTTTTGCTCATCTGTCTCTCCCTCCTTAATCTGTTTTCAGATGCAGCCTGGCATCTCTGCTCACCATCGCCCTCCATGGTAAACTTGAGTACTACACCAGTATCATGAAGGACCTTCTGGTGGACCTGATTGATGCTTCCGCTTCCAAGAACCCCAAATTGATGCTGCGCAGAACTGAGTCTGTTGTGGAAAAAATGCTGACCAACTGGATGTCTATATGCATGTACAGCTACCTCAAGGTGAGAATAGATAAGACGGAGGGCTTAGCGAACTTCGACACAAGGGGTTGCAGGCATTTGATGTGTTAAGCTCAGTGCACACCAAAGATTCACAACCAGACAAAACCCTTTTAGAAAGTTTCAGGGAAAAGTTGCAACACTGTGAACTGGGTCGTCACAACTCTACTCCACTGTGTCAGAAGTTAGTGTTTTCGGTGCTCATGTGGTTGCGCTGTAACATTTAGTCTAAATGAGGGAATTGTTCTAAGTAATAGGAGGATTTCTCTGCCATTGTTTTGACTTCACCATTTAATCAATAGTAGAAATACAACTGTTGCTTTAACTCACTGTCACTATTATCATTCATATTTTATGGCAAACACAATTTCTATCCAAAACCCCCAAACCTGGAAATTAGAACATACATTATAAAAAAAAAGGTTAATTGCTTTGGAATTGATGTACCTTTTTCCTGGGGTTGCATGAGTTTGAACTGGCAGGTTTTCAAGAAGTTGCAAACCTCTGCATTGAGAGCAGTTGCAAGTTTTCAACTCATCTCTTTGTGAATCTTTCGTCTTTGAACATTTTAATGATGAAGAATTACGCCAAGAACACCTTGAACTAGCTCACTTTTCGAGCTCTGCTTCCTAACTTCACCATTTTGTCATGTTTTTCAGGAAACAGTGGGTGAGCCTTTCTTCCTGCTGCTGTGTGCAATCAAGCAGCAGATCAACAAGGGATCCATAGACGCCATCACAGGGAAGGCTCGCTACACTCTCAATGAGGAATGGCTGCTGCGTGAGAATATTGAAGCCAAGCCACAGGTCAGATACTTCACCTTCTTTTCTTCTTTAACCATTCTCAGTTTTTATATTAAATCTTGAACATGACATACGAGTAGAATCTTATAATCTAATGTGATGAAAACTTTCTGGCCCCTGTTGTTTTTGCAGAACATAAACGTGTCCTTCCAGGGCTGTGGCATGGACTCACTGTCAGTTAGGGTCATGAATACAGACACAATCTGCCAGGTGAAGGAAAAAATCATAGAAGCCTTTTATAAAAACCTGCCATTCTCCCAGTGGCCTCGAGCAGAAGATGTAGACCTGGGTAAGAGGACATTTTCACTGATTATTTTCATCCTTCCCATCCTCAACCTTCTCAGATATAGTAATCTCCTTTGCAAAAGGTCAATTCCTCTCATGAAGCTCAACTAACCTGAGGCTGCAATATAATAAATGACAGAATGCATTGAGGAGAGTGTACAGTAATAATCACAAAGAGTTATTGCTTTCAAAAGCTGTGGAGCCTGCAGAGCTGATTTGATTAATGGCCCAGGAATATTTCCACAGGTCGTGACACAGCCAGTTAGAGCACGGCTGCCCTCTGTCTCACATATTCTTTTCCAAATTTAGGATGAAATTGTCTCATATCTCATATTACCATCCTCCCTTGTCTTCTCCTGCCTTTCTCCACCTTTGTTTCTCTCAGAGTGGTTCGACTCCGGTAGCAACAGTAAGCTCCTGCAAGACCTGGATAACTCCTCGGTGATGGAGGATGGCAGGAAGAAACTCAACACTGTCTTCCATTACCAGGTGTGTGTGCCTGTGTGTGCCTGTGTGTGCGTGTGTGTGTGTGTGTGTGTGTGTGTGTGTGTGTGTGTGTGTGTGTGTGTGTGTGTGTGTGTGTGTGT
>JAQQZY010000027.1:15068658-15101913 GCA_030068375.1 Ostorhinchus rueppellii | reverse complement strand
CAGACAAATAACATATCTATGAGAATACATAAAAGAAAATTACCACCTCGCATCAGGCCGTGCATGTTCTGTGGAGTTCAAGGATTTGGCCACATTTTCTTCTATAGGTCAAGGAGAACGACGCGACAAACCTCCTCATTTGCCTCGAGTGTATTTTTTGCTTGTTTGTGCATATGTATCAGTGTGTGTGCGATGGCCGCAGGATAGGGCAGTGAAGGGTACGGGGTCTGGATTAGCAAGAGCACAGCAGGGGTGAGAGAGAGAGGTAGGAAACAGACCGACGCTCGCTGTTTCCACGGAAACTCTCTTATCTGGCGGGATGCACACACACACAGAGGCCTGTGGGGTCACATGGGGGTTACCGGGCAGATGGGTGAGCAGCAGGAAGTGACCTTGTGAACAGGAAGGCACAGGGTTCCCTATCAGAAGGAGGAGGGACTGTGGCCGCAGCGTTTTACTCCCTTAGCACCGAGAACACACACAAACAGACACACACAACAAAACACACATTAGGTGACACAAATAACTCATGACACATAGAAATATTTACGTGCGCTGTAAGCACATTCACTGATGCTGAAAGCTAAGGCTGCCCGTCTCTTTTTCCCTGTCCTACTTTTTCTCTCGCACACAAAGACCCACACACTCGCTCGCAACAGTAGTCACCACTAAAACCTGAATATGCCCACAACCTCTTAGCCCCGCTACTTTTCTTTCTGCTTGAATAAGCGCCAGTGTGAGAGCTTGAAGTGACTGTGGAGAGTGCGGCCGAGGTATGAGGGAGGATTGTTTGGACTGGAATGTTCTCTTTCTGGCTCTTACTCTTTTTTTTTGTTTCCTATTGTAGAGAAATTGTGGAGAAAGGAAACTATTCCCTCCCTCCATTGTCTCAGCTCAAACTGCTTTAAATAGGACTATCAACAAATAATATTCACTTTCTATAACAGCCCTTTATTAAGGCATTTCTGGCTGACTGCAGACTGCACAATAATTTACTTAATTCCTACCTCAAGGACTGAATTTGTCCAATACAAGAGGTGCAGAGCCAAATGATTAATTGGGTTTTAACTTTCCACCCCCACAGAGCACTTTATCAGAGGTTAAAGTAGCCTAATATGTGTGTGTGTTTTTTTTCTTTTTCTTTTTTTTCTTTTTTCAGGACTCGCCTACCAACAAGCTGCTGTATGCAAAGGAGATCCCTGAGTATAAAAAGAGAGTTCAATGCTATTACCAGCAGATACAAGAAATGGCACCGCTTAGTGAGCAGGAGATGAATGCCCACCTGGCTGAAGAGTCCAGAGTGAGTGAACAGAATGTGAATTTTATTTTATTTGATAGTGACAATGCAGTTTAGCATACAGTTGTGGAAAAAATTATTAGACCACCCCTTGTTTTCTTCAGTTTCTTGTTCATTTTAATGCCTGGTACAACTAAAGGTACATTTCTTTGGACAAGTATAATGACAACAACAAAAATAGCTCTTAAGAGTTTAATTTCAGAGCTGATATTTATCCATTTTCCATCTTTTCTTGATAAAAACCAAAATCACTTCAATTCTTACATCACTATATATGGTATTGTACTGACCAAACAGTGCTTTTAGACATTCTTTTTTTCTCTTTTTTTTTTTTTTAGTTTGTTTTAGTGTCACGTGATACACACAGGAGGTAGGACTTAATTGCATAACCATTGTTTTTGATGACTTTTAATGGTCTAATAATTTTTTCCACGACTATAGATGGAAGCCACAATGCGCAATGCACAGGAGTTTATGGCTATTGAAAATTCTCAACTTTTGTCACTCGTTGGGTTTTTATGCACATCCTTAATATACAGCTTTCAAGCACAGCAGATGCTTGTAATTACACGCAAGTTTGACATTACTGTAAACCTGACTTTGATTTCTTACTTTCCCATCCCGCAGAAATACAGAAATGAATTCAACACCAACCTGGCCTTGACAGAAATCTACAAATATGCCAAGAGATACAGAAACCAGGTAAGCCCAAGGAATCTTTTTTTTTTTTCATTGTCTTTCTTCTTTGCCTCTCTGAACTTTGATTTAGATTAGATACAGTATGTTAGCCATGTTTAAACTGGCCTTTTTCAGCAGCCAATACCCCCTTGCTGTATTAAGTTTCACAGATGGGTATCAGAGCGTGACGCATCAGCGCAGATCGTCTGCATGCTGAGAGATCTGACTCCCTGCAAACAGTCTCACAACCTGTCACTCAAGCAGCTGTCAAAACCAACCTGACATATCTGCTCTAAATAATTATTTTCTTTCACTAACTGTTTTCTCAAGTGAACTCTAAACATGTCAACAGCATTCCCAGCAGTAGCTCCACACGTCCACTCCTCCCCTTCAGCCCACATGGACTGTGCTGAACCTATCGCTTCAAATAAGCAACATGCTGTTTACTGTCTCCTCTTACCGCCGCCTTACAACCCTTTATCCACCATCCCCATCTGCTTAATGGTGCTGTCATGTTGCTGCTTTACAGCTATGTCTTTGCTTTGAACTATCCCTGCTCAGCTCCTGCTGTACTCCCCCATGTCTCCTCACTACTGTGACTATTCTCCGGAGAGGCTTAGTCAGTGGTGACTGTGCCTTAATGGAGCACCCTCATGATAATACCATTTAGCTGCTTTCCTCTGTCATGCTACTGTACTGACGTGGGCCAGGGGCTTAGGCTCTGATTCACAGAGCTCTGTGAATGGCCTCTGATTGCCTATTCTCTCGCCCCAGCTCAGTTCGCTCTGCCTGGTAGCACACTGCTGCTAAGAGCCCGTAAATCCCACTGACACGGTGACAACTATTGGGCATGAAAAACAGAGCAGATGTGGGTTTTGTAAATATGTGAAGAGCAAAGGCTTTTGTGATATGGAGGCATGCATGAAGGCAGAAGTACAGGCTGAAGCACTTTTTACCCTCCAGTTTTCTATGTCCGGGCAGGTGGTTGATTTCCTCCCTCTCCTAGATGCATGAACGCTTGAAAGCCACTAAAAGTAATCTTTGTTGTGTTTTCTTTTCTATCTCTCTTGGTCAGGTGGTAAACGCTCTGGAGTCTAACCCCACTGCACGTCGCACTCAGCTGCACCACAAGTTTGAGCAGGTCATTGCCCTTGTGGAAGACAACATCTACGAGTGCTGCAGTGAAGCCTGAACCTGCCAGTGTCTTTTTCTACTAGCCATCTCCCGCTGCTCCTGCTGCCAGCTGACGTTCCTCTATCCAGGAAGATACTTGGGAATGTTGGTCACAAAGGAATTAGCCTTCATAAGTGTCACAGACTTTAATAGTGTGAAAAGTGTTGGCGCGAAGGACTGAAACCTGCCTCACGAGCATCATCCATTAGCGAGGTGTTCTGCACTTCGCGCTCCCACCTGGGAATGCCTGGTATTTTTCCCAAATCTTGTAGGAGCTTGGAGATGAGGCTTTTTCTGGATGTCTGTACAGTTACTGGGACCTAAAGCCCTGGTGGCAATCTTAACGCACTGAACCCCTCTTAAGGGAATGAGCCAATGATGCACTGTACTGTAATATAATGTCCATAGCAATATTTATAGATGTGTTATAATGCTTTCAAGTGGCCTGTCTATCAGAATGAATAGGAGGGACCTTGATAAACTCCTCCCATCTCCTAAAACCTGCAATGTTCTCAGGTGTAATTGGTGAAGAATATGAGAGACTCATTCCTATCGGTGCTTTAAACAATACATCCCAATGTGCTTTGCAGGTTGATGATGGGTTGCGGAGGAGAAGAAAGGAATAGTAATCATTGTCTGTGGGTCATACCCACGAAACGACTGAAACTTATAAATCAGATGTAATGTAGTTCAGTGGGAAGAGCTGCATCAGTATAGAAGTGTTGATTATAGTGTGCTTGTAAACAAATGAATATTATGTTGGACTCTGAACAAATCTAAAGAGGGAAATATACATTTATGGAAAAAATGTGACTCAATATAATCAGAGGAGAAGGAGAAGATGACTGTATTTGTGATGCCAAATGACTTGTCAGAGTTTGTGAAATAAATTACAGTATTTAGGATTTTAATATGCCTATGTATGACAACGTTTATTGTACTAGATAACAATGTGCTTCATTTCTAAATGCATTACAGCATAGCAATTTTTAACTACATTTGAAAACCATTAGGAACTGGCCTGCCACCCAAAAGCCTAGAGACCAGCATCTGGAACTTCTCAAAATGCCTTGTAAATGTTAAAAGCCAGAAAAGGAAAAGCCATGCAGACATTTAGCTTTGTTTTTATTGCAGGACACAGAAAGAGCTTCCACAAGACCCTAGCCTTTTACACAAAGAACAAAATAATATCCTCTTATCTCTTTAATACACACACAGACTTTCTGACATCCATACAAACACATAAACATCCACCACACACACATCCAGTCTGTTGCGGGAGGCGCCGTCTCCTTGCTGAGGCTCTTTTCAGGTCCATCTGTTTACACTCATTCTTAACTACCACCTCAGCTTCGCCACCATAAAGCCAAGAGGTAAGACAGAGAGACCAGTGAAGAGACCATTACACTGACTAAGAAACTTCACTAAGACAAAATGAAAATGTATTTTACCAAAAGAATTGAAGCGCATTAGGGGATAAATAGCTGCAACAGTTACTTGAACAAGAGGATGAAACCGTACAGTGCGGTTAGTTGAATTATGCTTTCACCTATGATGTCTTTTTCTGAGTAGTGGGGAACTTGGAAGGTGTTCAGTTGGATCGTCACCAGGACAATACCCCCATGATGCTGGGTTAAACTCTCTGAGGCCAGCTGAACACTTTCCATGATTAAATGGGTTGAAAGTACGCATGCTGGCTTTTGAGTATGTCCCACAGAAGGTGCGGTTTTGCCGCTGCAGTGAAGACACATGGAGAGGTAAGTCAAGAGGATTGGCCAATAGAACGTAGTGCTGCTTGGCGGTGGTTGGTCCCTATGTGTACAGAGACAGATGGGACATGGAATGGAGGGTGCACAGGTCAGGCAGGGGACACCTGGCTCGAGGAGACTGATGAAGTCTGGGTTTTGGAAACGGCAGCACCTGCAGCCTCATCATCTCCAAAAGGGTTCTTTCCACAGCACACAGTGGTTATCATACAGTTTCTAAACTGAAGGTCACAGAAAAGGAGTGGATCAAAATACAGATTACAGTTTAGCTCCTTAATCTCACCAAAGTCAGACAGGACTCTTTAGTTTACATACCTGTTTGTTTAGGAGGATGTATATGACTGGGTTGTACAGAGCAGCACTCTTGGCAAAGAAGGCCGGTGCAGTCATGAACACTGGTCCAAACTCTGTTCCCTGATTGGCAAAGATGTACCAAGCCACGGTGGCATAGGGCACCCAACACACCAGGAAGGAGATCACCATGACGATGACCATACGGGTCACCTCTCTCTCAGCTCTTTGGGTGGTTTCAGACTCCTGCTGCAGGGCTGCAGCCTGAGCATAGACACATACAGATTAGTGGGGGCTTATTGAAAACCTGATCCACCTAAATCCAAATGTAAATAGATGAAAAACCATCATCGGTAAAATTGCAAGCATGAAGGATATTGTGGTCAGCAAAAACTGAGACTAAAACTAATTTCTAAAAACAAAATGCAAAGCAAAACATAATTAGTGGTTTTGGAAATTATTTTAACATTTTTATTCTGTATTTTTCAGCTTCCACAAATCAATCCTTTCTTCACAGCCTCATTCCTGTAAAAGTAAAACTGCAACTAAAAACAATTATAGTTTATCAAAAATTTAAATATTTGAAACTACTTATGCAAATGGCGAAAATTAAAACAAAAAACAAATTAAAAGTCTAACATGTTTCACTGACAAGTAATAATCAGTGGGCTAATAACAATCATTGTTATGTATCTCATAAATTATATTGATTTTTAACAGGAGCAGCTTATTTTTCATCATTAATGATGCAATCCTCCAATTGTAAATATGACATTAAAGGTAATTTATCTACTGAAAGGTACAGGTTACACAACTGATAAAAGGAATGGAGGAAGGAAACTTACAGAATGTCAGCATTGTTTTTTTTTTTTTTTCTTTTTGTACCGCTAATAAATTGCCATGTTGCTGCAGTATTATTAATGAGAGCATTAGGATGACACATTGAGTGGGCAGACTGCCCTTCAGCTGGAGGACCTCGGTTTAAGCTGCCATGTTGGCAAGAATGTGCCCTTCTGAAGTGTCCTTGAGCCATTAAATCCCTCACATCTCCAGAGACTGTGCTCTGTGATGCTCCCTGCAGAAGGGGGCAAGGTAAAAAAAAAAAATGTCTACAGGGATAAACAAGGTATCACATTCCTATTATTAATATTGCATCTGGCAGTGGTGTTCCTACCGCTCGCACAGTGCAGAGCAGGCGACTGTAGCAGAAGAAAATGATGAAGAGAGGGATACAAAAATGGAGGATAAACATATAGATGACGAATGAGGTGTTGTTGATCTCAGGCTTTGGAGTGTAGTAGTCAATCCCACAGGAACACTGCATTCCCTCTGGGATGTACCTGCATCCATGCACACAATAATAATCTAGTAAGAATCTCTAAAATCTCCATGACACAGTGTCTGATACAGTCCTTCTGCTGCAAGAAACTGAAACAATCTCAGAGGTACACTACCAGTCAAAAGTTTGGACTCACCTGGTTTTTCTTTATTTTCATCATTATTTAAGCTGTAGATTCTCAATGAAGGCATCAAAATTATAAATGAACACATATGGAATTATGTATTTAAAAAGAAAAAGTGACATAACTCAAAACATATTTTATCCTTTACTTTTATTACCGCTTTGCACATTCTTGACATTCTCTCAATGAACTTCATGAGGTAGTGACCTGAAATGTTTTCCAACAGTCTTGAAAGATTTCCCAGTGATACTGAGCACTTGTTGACCATCTGTGGTCCATCTCATGTCATTTAAATGAGAAAGTGTGTCCAAACTTTGGACTGGTAGTGTACTTTAGAGAGCAATGGTAGCATTCTCAGAGGCACATTGTTTGTATGCTTTTTGTCTAGATATTACAACATGCAGTACCGGGACCATCCAAACAGAGGTGGAGCAGCACAGGTCAGGGCCATGATCCATGTAAACGCCAGGCCAACCAAGGCATGTGTCTCCCCAAAGCGGAAGTTGCTCATTGGTTTACAAACCACAATGTAGCGTTCAATAGCCAAAACCACAAGAGACCACAGAGCAATCTCCCCTATGAGATAAGACACAGTATAAGCAAATAGAATATTATTAAATACACTTTTACCAATGAAATATTGACTTTGAGATTGTGCTTCTGCTTCCTAAATGTTATAGTTTATACTAGGTAACAGTATAGCAGTCAATCAAAATCCAAATCAAATCAGATTATGTTTGGATGAAAACTGTGGCACATTATCTCACATCAAATAATCACTTTATCTTACCTCCTAATGTGGCAAAGAATCCTTCAATGTTGCAGCCTGTGACACCTAAGCTGAAGTATCCATGCAGAGATGTATAGAGAGTGACTGTGAAGCCCCCGACGACCATGAAGAGGTCCGCCACCGCCAGATTGAGCAGCACATAGTTCAGAGGGGTCCTCAGTTTTTTGTGTTTGACAGTGACATAAAGGGTGAGGAAGTTGATGGGGAAAGCAGTGATAATGAGGAATAGCATGTACGCAGCCAGGAGAGAGTACTTCCAGGGCTCAGCCAGGTAGTACTGAGGGTACTCAAATGGGCTGCGCACCAACCCAGTCTTATTAGACATGGGAACATAAAAATTGGGTCCTTCTGTGCCGTTCATATCTGCTGCTGTTTGGTTTTCCTCCTATGACAGTGAGTGGAGAAAAAAAAAAGCCTGTTTCTTCTCAGAATAAAAAGAAGCTATCAGAGTCCTGTCAAGCAGTTGGAATAGAAATGGAAAAGAAAGGACAGATGGAGGGAAGGATCCTGTGTGAGTCAGATGTGCTATGTGTAGACCCCAGAGGGGGTGCAGCACCTTTTAACAGAGAGGTCGGATTAGGGACATGCATGAAGTGTTAGCATAGATGGAATTAAGACACTCAATCTCAGTCTCTCACTCCGCCTCACACACACACGCACACACACATAAAGCATTACAGAGAAAACAGAAAAGGCTATGTGGTATGTTAAGTATCGTCAAGGTCAGAGGTTACAGCCATGTATAGCCCTGCATTGATTGCTCTGAAGTGTAGCAATATATCATTAAAATGTTTGGTAGAAGTGGCAAACTGCTGTATATGAGGGGAATGCAGTCTTACTGTGATTTAAACCCCTCAGAGTGGACGAACTACAAATGGAATTTCTTGAGCTATCCAACTTATTTGCATCTGTGAAAGCCTAATCCCTAATAACTGCATAATGCAGAGCTCAACTCATGGCCTTAAGTGTAATCAAAATCACTGGGGCATACCGCTCATAGCATGCACTTTCACTCCAGTTCCTTTCCCACAGAGACCAATCTTGATGCTAAATTGTGTGAGAAAGTCACTCAAGTTGTCAGTGTAACATTATGAAAACCCACTTCAGAAAAGAATTGCAAAATTGTTTATTGAAAAGTATTTTGGTTTGACCTCAGTAAACCTTGTTAAATTATACAAAATACCTTTTCAAGACAAGACCGTCAGATAACATAGTTTATATTGTACATACAGTCCAGTGTCTGTGTATAAATCTTCAGAATGCACTTGAGGGATGTATCAGGTCTATGTGATTAACTATATTCTCATGTAAGAAATGATAACCGAAAGGGCAAAAATATTGCTCTTTAAATATATGTCACTTTCTAATAATAATTTATGCACTTTGCACTAATGATCCCTTTAAAGTGACGATGTTACCAGTAAAAGCATTAGATAATCTGATCCCAATAATCCAGTAGGCTTGATTGGCTGATGGTGCACTTTTCATTGTGTCTGTAATGACAAACACTACAGGTATTAGTTCAATCATTCATCCTTGGAGGACAAAAGGCTACACTTGCAAAGGAGCACATAACACGGTGTCTATGCATATAAAAACTATATTACAGTCAGAGAACAGAAATAAGACAACCATGACATAGACGTTCAAAGCACAAAAGCTTGAGGATACAAATCTGAAATGTTAAAAATAGCTGCTCTAGTTCAATCAGTTTGGTTCATCAATGGGTCTTCGACAGTAAGGACAACAGTTGTGTTGAAGCACCAGCAGCTCATAATCTTCACTGTGGAACATCTACAAGGAAATGAAAGGAAACATTAGAACAGCCCAGAATAAACAGGCCTCAAAAGATGCTATCTATAGATAAAGGCATCATGACAGGAAACAAAAAAAAGTGTTTCTCAAAGAGAGGGGATACAAATATAATGTGCTGTGTGGCTTAAAGCAGGTTCCAGTGTTGATGTGTCTGATAAATACTGTACCTTGAAGCAGGTGGGGCACATGGTGATGCTCACATCAGGCAGCAGGGAGCGGAAGTATTCCCATTTGAGTGGCCGGGGCCAGCGTTTGATCAGGACGTCCCTCCTGCTCATGGAGCGCAGCACTGAGCGACTCACCTTGACTGGGACAAAGTTCGAGCCCCCCTGCTGTTGAACACACACATGAACACGTTCCCATTCTATTATGGAGCCTGTCCTTTCACCTTATCCAGCTGGTTCACACATTTGCCACAATATTAATGGCTTCATCTCTTCTGTCCTTTCCCACCTTACCTCAAAGCTCATTTTTGCTGTGAACGGGTCTTCCTCTATCTCATCAAAACCGTCATCCATCCTCAAAGTCTGGTGATCTAATTGGTGTTAGTTAAGAACCAGCAGCCTGAGACATGCATCCATCTCACACATTTCATGTCATTTTAATTCCTTGTTAACAGGGATGGGAATCATAGAGTAACTTGCAATGTGAAAATTGTAACTGTGGAAAAAGAAATACCCCTGAAGGAGCAAAAAAAAAAAAAAAGTTTATTCACTGCATTGTGGTCTTTCACAGAACTGGCCAAATGAAAAAGAATGATGTCCAAAAATAGAATGTAGTATCTCTTTGACACACAAACACTGACTGCATCATGTCCATGCGTGTCATCATTCTGTTAAAAGGAGTTTTTCCTTCCCACAGCCGCCAAGTGCGTACTCGTGGGGGATTTATTGGGTATTTTTCTCTTTAATATTGTAAGGTCTTGATCTTACTATGTTAAGCGCCTTAAGATGATTTTTTTTTGTTGTGACTTGGCGACACATAAATTAAAGTGAATTGAACTGAATTGAAACAGTGACTGTGGTAATGCCATATTGACAGGGAGTTGTTTTGTAAAGGGGTTTAGAGTGCCTGCATGTTTTATTAAAAGATTCATATTTTTTTGCGTTATGATTTATACTGTAAACGTCATACAATTCCATGCATGTCATCTATATTTTGTCCCACCCATCCTTGTTAAATAATAATACATTTTGCCGGTATATTTTCTCTTAAAAACAGGAAAACCCCTCCAGTATTTTGAGAGTCTAAGTGTTCAAAATGCCAATCAGTCTTGCCTGTCAGTCAGGACGTGGATGTGCAAGAACAGAGTACGCCTCAGTGCCCTTGAGTGTCTGTTGGCTAATGCAGGTTAATCCCTGCACTAGGGCTGTGGCTACGGCTCTTGGAGGGTTAGTGTCATTAAGATGAGACAGGAGAGCCTCGCTAACCCTATTAGCTCAAGAGCTAAGATGACTTAGCTCTGACAGCTTACCCAACAGCACAGAATCGAGGCCAATGCAGACTAAACAGCTTCTTGGAACTGTCACAAGGCAGAGGAGAGTCCCATGCTTAAATTTGAGAATGATGTGGCAGAGTGTAAGGGCATAGATACACACTCACAGGACCAAACAGAATGAGACGTTAATAATTCATATACACACAGCATGTCAACCATCTGTTATTGTGTGTCTGCGTGATTATGTGCAGGTGATCAAAGGATACCACTGTCGTCCATATTCTGCCACTGTGCCTCCCTCTGATCTGTATGGGGAACTTCCAGATCAATAAGAGAGACGGCCTCTTCATCACTGATGCCCTCCTCCAGGTAGAATTGCACCAGCGGCAGCACTTCTGTACACAACATGATGAGCTACATTGAAAAACATGCACACGGTTCGTCTCTGACAGTAACCGCACGATGCGTTTGTGTGTCACTGACCATATGACGATGCGGAGTAGATGAAAGGCTGGCGGCAGTTGATGCACACGCTTCCCTGGTTGTTCAGCAGGGGGTTGTTGGTGGAACAGCGGTAGCACATCATGCCCTCGATCAGATCCTGAGGTAAACGTAATATCACCATGTGTAAGAATATTTAATCTTTAGGAGGACTTCCTAAAAGTCCCAGCATCATCCTGAGCTCTGTTGTCAAACCGTAAACATACCTCACTGTCATGGAAGGGCTTGGAACGAATTGTGAGGCTGCCCAGTTCAATCGACTCCTGGAAGCGTGATGGTATGCTCAGCTCCTGGAGCTTCTCATATGAATATCTGGCAAGCTTGTACGCCCCCAGTTTTCTACTCTGCTTGGCTAGTGCATACAAGGTGTTACTAATTATTAGGTCAAGGAAAACTCATGTAAGAAGAGAAGCCGGCAATCTGTAGGTCTTAAATGGGACACAGAATGTTACTGAGGGTCTCCTTCCTTTTTTTTATCTTGTGGGAAAAAATGATACTATTCTGTATTTAAAAATAGGTATAACAGTACATTCCCTCATGTCTCTTAATGGGTAGTACAATACCCATGCTGAGCCAGCAACACTGGCTGAGTTCCATATATAGAAGTAATACTGTAGTCTTTGGTCTAGATATCTGGAGCTTGTTTGCTCATATGGGAGCATGTGTGGTTGTTTCTGTGTCTGAGTGAAGGAGAGTGTTGCTTGTTTGTATTTATAGGGAGACAGATTGTTGGGAGAGCATCGCTGAGAGTGGAAATGACAGGTCAATGAGTTGCAGCTGCAGCAGCTCTACGCTGGCACTCCTCCATCACCTAAAACTTAACACTACTCCTCTTCTTTCCCCTCCACTCAGCTGCTCTCCAGCTCCTCCCACACACCCAGTTCTGTTCAACGGCTGGAACTATTGATAAATGCATGTCCCCCTATTGTCTAACTTTAGTGGAGTTTTTCTGTGGCAATGTATTTAATTGTTCAAACCCAGGCCTGTAAGACAATAAATCTAAGTTCAAAGTTTTTAGAGCATCTCATTTTGGCCACAGAGGATCCCAGCTGCTCAGCCTGATTTCCTGATTCAAGGCTTTTCTTTCCTCAAACTCTGTCTCCCCTGTGTTTCCACATGGATTTGTCTGTGGGTGTGACTGTCTTTGTGAGAGTATTTGTTCAAATTAAAGCATATTGTGTAGTGTGGTTATGTATACATATGAACAAAGTTCAGTAATCAAAGCATTTGTTTAGATAAGGGGGAACATGCATCTTGTTGGCATTGCCTCCTCCTCCTCCTCATCACCTCTCTTCTCCTTCTCAGCAGCACTATGGCTTCTACAGTGGTGCAGACACCAGTTTTTTCTCCCTAAGCTTATCACTTTTACACCACTTTACCATCACTATCATGCTTTACAATCCATTTGTCTAAAAATATTTTCCATATACAGTATTATGCGCACTCTTTCAGATGGAAGGATACACTTTAGAAATGCCTGGTGGTATTTCCTTGGTGAGGTTGTTCAGGAGAAACCTGCAGATGTTGAAGAGTGTTTCTGGCATGTGGGAACTGAAGGGCTCATCCTAATAACAAAAACAGATCGGATTTAAATGATAGAATAACAAATACAAAAAAAGATCAATCTCAGATACAAATTTGGGCATTTCTGACATTTAATAAAAACCTGCCCCCTTCCCCTTCTGATTTTTGAAATCTTTTAACTCATTCTGAAAGCAGCTGGAACCTCCTTATTCCAATTCACTGTGCCTGGCCCAGTTGGTTTCTTAGGAAAAGAAGAAAAAAGCTAAAGCAATAAATAACACAGTATTTCAGCTCTAAGTGATAGGTTAAATCTATAGTTCCTGCCCAGGAGAGTTAAAGTGAGATATCGAGGTTTCCTGCTCTGGTCTGGATCACAGTGATGCCTCAGTATTGTATGGGTGTGACCAATGCTCAACCGAAAGCTGTAACAACAAACTGAAGACACTGACACAGGCCAGGTCACCCATAAAGTGCTCACAACCAGAAATTGCTTATTTGTAAGTATGTTAGGGGCTGGGGGCTTTCACAAGACCACTGATGAGGCAGTGATCATGATCAATTAAGTTAGTAACCATAGTGATAGGGGTCAGAGAGGTTGTTGGACCACTTGGACTGCTCTATGAGGGGCTTATCATTAGTATCAGTAATGCACTTCAAGTCCCAATAATTTATCCCTGTCACTTTATTCCTGGATAAATTGCCCAGGACTTCAGGATTGTATCAAGCTAAATAAAAACCTCTTTAGCGGTCTATTTTGTTTACGTATACCAGAACCTCAAATACCTCAAAACTTTTGATAATGTCTGTGTTTTTAGCTGGACAAAATCTACAGAGCCACACTTTATTTTGCTTTGTCAAGCTCACTCAGAGGTCTAGTCAAATTTGAGTGCAGATGCTGATTAGAAATGGAAAAAACAGTGGGTTGTCAGTATACTTCAAGCAAAAAAAAACATTTGTACACAAACAGAAATCAGCCCACAGAGGCAGAGAAAGCTGAGAAATTTCAATCTGACAGTCAATGAAATGGCTACCTTATGATCACCAAGTTTTTTTCTGACCATTTTTTTTTTTTTAGCTTGGCTACATAAAATGAAGACAGACAGGACTAAGTATCATGTTCTCACTGTGTAACGCTGAATGGAACGGTAGACATGGTATAGCTCAGCAAGATGTTGAAAACGGTCAAACTTCTTCAGCATTTCAACGGTTTGATCTCCACATTCTGGTTCAGACAAACACACAAAACAATAAATGTATAAAGTTGTACATCAGAAACAAAGTGTGCATTGACCCTTTGGTTTCACATTATGTATCAGTGCAGTGAAGACCCTGCAGACCTCACCTCGAGCTATGTCCAGACACTGCATAGACAACATCCAGTAATAATATCCAGCATCGTTGAACCTGTTCTCCACCACTGCATTGTGTGTAAGTTGCTCCAGGACTTTCACAGCTTCATTCTGTTGCCCGGCTTTGTGAAATGCTGCAACGGAACGTAATAGAACTTTGAGGGATGGATTGTTATATACCCTTCAAAACCGGTCTAGCACAGTGGCAAAGCTGATTTAAAGTGGCAATCCAATCAAGTGGCAATCCTACTTTCTACACTAGATTTTACAGAAATTATATTGCAATCAAACACTAAGTATGAGTTGCTTTTTCTGTGGTGAAAATGTAGCGTTGGTAAGAACTACAGAATAGAGTGTGCTTTTAGATCATATAAAACTTTTCAAGCACAGGCTAATAAAGTTAGGTGTGTGTAGGATATGGTAAACTTTCTGGATACAACAGCAATTTACACTTCAATGAAGCGAGGTTTCCCTATTTTCTTCATGTAAAAATGGCTGTAACGCTTGTTCGAGCTGGAATGTGGCTCCTAAGTATCAAACGCTGAAGCAGTTTAACTTTAGAGGTCTAATAAACATGAGCGCTGTTCTTCATGTTCCTATCAGAGGGTAATTAGAAGCAGCTTTAGGAAGTCTACTCCACCAATGACTCTAGCCCAGTAAACACAGTAGGGGTCAGCACATATTAGTGGCAAATATTCATCAGTCTGCTTAACTGGATGAAAAAAAAAAAAAAAAACATGTTCAGCTGCTATTGGCTACAGCTGCAGTGCTTGTTTTTCAGTATCTCTGGGCAAAAATGTTATAACTGCCATCCATAAAACTGTAATCCAAGTGATCTGGGAGGACACAAGACTTCTGCATCTACTGTACTCCTTGCCTGTGTTTTCAAACGTAGAAAATTAACCACACAGTGCAGATTTCAGCTGATCATGGGTGTCTTTCAACAGGTATGGGGGTTAAATACATGACTGACAGTTGTAATTACCAATTGTTGATCAGATTCCATCAGACAGGATCTGGGCGTGACTACACGGACGCTTGAAAAAGAGCTTAACTTTTCTTTAACAGCCTGGAATTATTAGGTCATTTATCTTTATTTTTTAGTCTGTGAATTTGGCTGGAGAGGAGAGGGCTACAGAAAACATTTTCTAGAGGTCACCTAGATCACCGGGATTACTTTCAAGGCCGATCAGAGATCTCCTTTCACATGGTACATCAATTGATCAATCACATCATGTTTTTCTTAGCGAAATGCAGAACCAGAAGTTGGTTGCTACTTGTGTACTTGAGACAATCTTTCACCGTATTTTAGCGAAAATAAGATGGATTTAGCCAAAATGAGGAACTGACAAGGTAAGAAACAATTATATAGATATTTAGCATGGCTTTGGCCAAGGCAGAGGTTTACCTGTGCTCTAGCCTGTGCTCTATCACTACCTTTTATCTTTTGATTTTCTTTCTCCCAGTCCAGCTCCAGTTCCAGTGTCCATTATAACTAAATAAATCCAAGAAATCCCATTAGGAAAAAGGACAGACCTTACACCTCACTCCTGCTTACTTCTCACTGCTAAACTCTGCAGGTTGGTGTGGCGTTGTCATAGTGACAAGTCTGCCATAAATCAGTCCATTCTTGTCCGACCCAACCAGGGAAGTTGGAAATAGTATTTGGAAATAACCTATTTTGGTGTTGATAATCTCATTTTAAATTGTGGACAATGATCAAGCATATTTATAAAACTGAGACTTTTTCAAGATCATCCAAAAAGTCTTAAAGGTGCTGTATTATGAAGGTGCACAGCTATGAGGAGACATTGATGAACAACATTTAGCTCCTTACCAACCAAGTATTAAACTCCCGATATTTAAGCTCACACAATGATATCTGTATAATAATGTGCCAAATAATTAAGTGATACCAGATTTCTGTTCCATGAAGGGTCTGACTCTGATCTAGTAAACGAAGAACAAGGATGGAATCTGTGGAGCTACCTTGAGGTGCAAATAACCTGTGGTTTTTAAAGTAACAGAAAAACATGAAAATATTTCAAAAGGAAACCACTTTTTCTATGAAAACAAAATGCGGACAGCAGTTATTCGTAGAAGCATCCTGGAGGTCTGTTATCCCTTTTAGATATTAACTGAACTACATCTGAAGGCTCCCAAAAGGTAAGTAACCATCTCAGCCCAATGTTAACTATTTGAAAAGCTGTTATTGAAAAGCACTGGAGGAGTGGACAGAAGACAAGCCAAAAACCTAGACTCAGTTGCAATCACTAGTAATATAATACTATGTCGCTGCCTGACTAAAATACACACAATCAGCAAAATGCATGACCATGAGCAAGCTCCAATACAATCAGGCTTGTTCAGTCATGTATTCCATGCCGAGACAGGCTGAGGAAGATTATGTAGAGGAGGAAATATGCCTGCTGAGATCATAATTATAAATCTATGAGCTGATTATAACTATGGTTACAGTTGGTAATCATCATCAGAGCTGCTTGTAGTACTGGTGATTAGAGGCATACATGCATGTCATTCAGTTAACAGGCAGTGCGGCTCTGTTTTGCTATGCCCCAGCAAAGAGGATCATGTTTTACAGTGGATATAGAGAATTATAAGGAAGTAGTGAAAAATGTCTGGGTCCAGAGCCGGTGAAGCTTTATCACTTCCATATGTAAACACTGGCTGTTGTGCTAGACTTTCACATTCCCTGCAATAGTCCTGAAAACATATATTTCAAAAGAGTATATTAATATACATTAGCATGTCCAGTATAGGACAGGAAGGCTAAAATGGATGGTGTGGTGCTGCACACTCACATTTCTGTGCCTCCTCGAAGCGGTCATTCTCAGCTAACCACTGAGCATAGGGCACATAGACGTCATTTTTGAACTGGGGGTGTTTCTCCACCAGTGAGAAGGCCTGAGAAAATGACAGGTGAAAGGGAAACCAACAGATGTTACGATACTGTATAATGGACTAGCTGACATGAGGTTTTATCAACTGCAATAACTTTAAGTAGAGAAAACAATTTCAGATTGCCCTGAGAAATTAGAATTGACCTATGGTGATTAGGGACTTTGGAGTTACTGCACATTATACAAAGAGAAACACATTACTTCCAGTCACAGCAATTCAACAGCATTATTAATTAGTTTAGCGCAAAGGAAATGATATGAGCTCAGTTGCTTTCACACTCAATTACAAGTATAACTGCTGTCCAATAGCAGTTTGAATGACAAGGTAAAAGAGCCATTGTAGAGCCCCACGGACACATACTGTATTTGCTTGTCATGGTGACGGATTAATGTAAATGTCCTGTGGCAAGACCTCAGCCAAGAAACACACACCAGTCATACCACACAGTAAAGAATGTTTTTATGTTCCTAGTCTGTGGTTCCGAAGCCTTTCAACAAAATACTTTGATTTAGAAAATAGTTGGTGCAGTGAATAGCATCCATATGGCCAAGGCTGAAACCCGGTCTGGGCTCTCACTGTCCTTGGTGTCCACCTCCCCCTGTGAAGCACATAAAACCTAACAGTTCTCCAACCCTCCAAATCCCTCCCTCTGTCATTTCTTTTTTTCTCTCAGGATTAAATCCAGGAAGACTTCCTCTGACACTAAAGCACAACTATATGATCATGATCTGATGTTCTGTTTTTGGCTCTTCTGTTTGAGCATACAAATTACCAACGTGCATTTCTGTAACGCCTTTAACTCGATTAAAGGCTACAGATGGATTAAAGAAATGCAATTTTTTTTTCTTCTCTGAGCAGCACAAGCCATTCTGATAGAGGAATTTGATTGGAAGCAGTGTACAGCTTTAAGTTGATACTGCAATAGAGAATTTTGTGCCTCTCACTCTCTAATCATTAAGTGGGCATGGATTCAAATAAAAAGCTGGATGATTATCTGAGGAGTGTGTGCATGGCTTCAGTTTGTTAGTGTACAGGGAAATTAGGCAGATGTACTGTCTTATTGTTTGCATTCAGCTGTGGTTACTTTAACAACTACAGTACTTTTCTGCAGATTCTTGCAAAAACTGAACACTCCATGGACATTCGCAGTTTGTTTTGTGGTTTATAATATGTCTTTCTAAGTACCACAGCAGTTTATTTAGCACAGGCCTATGTGGCTTGCATTATATTTATATTATAGTCTCTGGAGACTCTATATAAGTCATGATGAGCTGTGCAGGTGTGCCTCTCATGTGCATAAGTGTGTCAGACCTCGTCCCAGTGGCGGGTTTCCACATGCAGCTGCACCAGAGCCTGCAAGTCTCCCATCTTGGAGAAGGTCTCTGAGGCATAGCCATGGTGTTTCAGCTTCTTGAAGTAGAGCGCACATTTTGCCAGTGGTTCTCGTTCGGCCTTGTCCAACTTGCGAGCTATGTCGATTAGCCTGGATGAAAGGAGAGAAATGAACACACTTGTATGAAGGGAACACGTGAGGGTGAACGCACATAAATCCTCAATGGGGTTCTGCAGAGTCATTACCTGACCTATTATGTCACCGTGAACCTGTCAGACTCACAGGCTGAATGTGATTCAGAGTAAAAAAAAGCCCTATTCAGCTGCAGTGCCTGTTTTGTTGACCCACTGGCAGGACCACAGGAGGCTTATAGCATTCAGACAACAGGTCAGATGAGTCAGCAGGGTGCTCTGATACAACCACCAGACATTCTCTTATCAGTTTGCCTGGTCACAAAAAAAACACCCTCACACAAAACTTTCCCATGGTTCATTTCTCTTCAGTTGTACATGAAAGAGTACATATTAGGCATGTGTTCTCTACTTATTTTATCAGCTGTCATGGCTTTCACTAGGCATATCAAAGGCATCCTTTAATATTGATCTTGTGTGTGAGAAACGTATGTTCCGGATATGAGTAATATTACATTTAAATTTGTAAAATCTCAGCTGGCTAAAGTCTATATCTGTGACAGACGCTGTTGACTCTGTTTCAGAGTTTATACCTGGCCCAGACACTCTCCCAAGCTCTCACGCCTCCTCTTACTGAAATGAATATAAGATATTGTGATTGTGATAGTCCTAGTATCAAGTCAGTGTTTGTGGGAATAAAACTGTCAAACCTACAAACAAAGGACTGGGAGTTCCATCAATGTCAGACCATTTTCTGCATGTCATTTTCCAACAAAACAATAGTGTTTTAAAAAAAGATGAATGGCATTGAGTTGATACACGGTTACAATGTTACAAAAAACAGAATGAGGTAATAAGGTGAGATAACGCTCTCAGGTCTACACAGGCTCTTTCAACAAAGCTTCTTAGAGGTCAAAAATGTTTAAAGTGACAATGTGAGTAACACTTACATGTCTGCCCATCCGTGTTCGCCTATAATGTCTATGGCTTTGAGATGTTCTCCTGCTGACAGGTACATCTCTGCTGCTGCTCGGGGTTCTTTACTACTTTTTGCCCAGTCTGCCTGTTTGGTCATCAGGATTCTAGTGCTTTTTGGGTCTGTTGCTCCAACAAATTCCTACGAAGGAGAAGGGAAAACAGGAATTACAAACTTACTCAGAGATAATAAATAACAGCATTTACAAACATGACAACAGAGATATTAGACATATAATTTGTCTTGGGGAAGGAGAGTGAGAGGAAGTGCATCTCAGACAGACAGAACCATGTGGGTCAAGGCCAAAAGAAAAGGAAATCACATAAACCGCAGGCAGCTAGAAGGCCTTCCCCAGTGTCCATCCTACCTAAAACAAACAGCCTGTGGGACCAGATGGCCACACAGTCACATAAATATACAGCAGCCACATCAAACATACATAGTCTGATACCCACTCACACACAAATATACACAAACTAGTCATGACTGTGTCATCTGCCTCCGCTATCTGAATGTAACTTTGCTGATCAAAGTGCACGCCCATATGTAAACATAATAAAGCATGAATTTATCCAACTCCGACTGACCTCCTCATCAAAGTATGCATGTAAGCAGACGCTTGCCGTGCTGCTCTTCACTTTCAGCTCCATTTCCACATGTAGCAGTGTGTGTATATTGACCTTATGTTGTACAGATATGTGTGCAAAAGCGTGTGATCAGATGATATACATGGAGCTTCTAGTGATATATGAGGAGATGAAAGACAGACGATAAAGGGGGGCTTTTTGAACAGAGTGCAGGGCCCCAACTTGGCATAACTGCACATGATGAAGAAAAACATATGTTCTACACCCTGAAAACATACAATGTTCTGCAGGTCTTTTCTGCCTATATTGATACAAAGGTATGTTTTATGTGTGTTTGTGTTTTGTCTATTGATGATTTAATCACCTTTGCATACTCGAACATACGCAGGTCCGTGTACATGCTAAGAGCTCTGGATTCTTGGCCAGTACGTTTGTAGAGCTTGGCTGCCTCATGGAATTTCCCCTGGTAGGCATAGACGTCTGCCAGGAACAACTCATTGTCGTTCTCACCCCGCTTCTTCCTCTCCTGCAAATCAGTCAACAGAAACACAGGCATGTGTACAGAGATAAACACTCATATGCATACACACACACACACACACACACACACACGCACACAACATTTATGACTATGCATCGACACACAAACACCAATGAGTCAACAACACAGTTCTGAAGCAACCTTTGGCACAGGAGATCAAAACCTCCTTCAAAGTCTTGTTACACCGGACATGAGTTATTGAACAAACACAGACTTAAATTAAAAAAGTATGTTCAATGACGGTCATTCCTTTTTCCAAAAGACTTTCCTCTGACCTTCTTGCATATAGTTCAAAAATATGTGTGTTTTTAAGTGTGTAGAGTTAAGTTGTTTGCGTGTTTGGAAGAAATCTGAGAAAGTCATTCTGGATACAGGTTCCTCCCTTGTTTAAGAGTTTGAAGCGCAGCCCAGAGTGAAACCTAGCAATTACATGTATGATGACAATGATAATTGTGATTGGCCCAGTTTCTATCTCCCCCATGTCTGTCTAGTATTGATGATGTCAGCTGCATGATTTTTGTCAGAGAAGAAATTATGTGTTGGCTTTAGTCAAGTTGCAGGAGTAGATTTTATATTTTCCTTATGAAGAACACTGTGCGTTTTTACCTCGATACTATTGATAAGTTCCAGGTAGCGCAGATCCCTTATTCTGATGAAGGCCTGAACATACAAAAAGAGAAAACACCATCAAAAACATCTAAGAAGGACTTTAATTAAATTTATAACACATTTCTTTGTAACGCATCTCAACTTGTAAATTATAAATTACTATCAATTTTATATTACTGCCACGTCTTGAAACTTTGATGATCACACAGTCTTTGATAGGTATCTTCATAGGCCATTTTTGGATTTCCAACTTCTGCATGATGATCTATATTTTTTAAAACTTTACTGTCTTTTTATAAATGAAAATAAATAAAAAGAGAAGAGAAGACAGAAATGTGTAAGAGTTTAAACAAACCTGGTATCAAACTGCCATCTCTAACTACCTATACTGTTTGTCCATTTACCTTTTTTAGCATAAGAAAATGAGTGACTAAGACTCGGCTCATCAGTATGATTCGTGCACTTCAGCTGACCTTTTTGGCGGTATCAAAGTCAAGTCCCTCCAGGGCTTCTGTGGCTAAATCCCTCCAGTCGCTGTCTGTCACACCCAGACAGGCGATCTGGTAGGCCTCCTTAAACATCTTCCTCTCCAGGTACTGGTACATGGGCGCTGACTGTGAAGGGCATTTACAAAGTGAAAACAGGAACAAAATACTGATTAAATAAGATCAGGACCACCTTCAGAATGATCCTGAATACACACTTATCTTTATGATAAAACCTTGACTTTTTTTTTTATTTCGTGGTAAGAAAGCAGCCTTAGATAAGTGATAACAATGATGCACCACAAACTATCTTTTACCATCTAATGTCCACAGATTAGCTGACAATACACCCACCTGGGGCACTTCCACCGCAGACATGGAATAGACGTGGAGACAGAAGATCTTAGAGCCATTGTAGCCGACCATAAAGCCTTGCATTTTCTGCTGGTGCACAGGAAAGTTGCTAGCCTTGATGTTGAGGTAACCATTGCCTGAGAAGCACAGCATATCCTCACATTGGGTGTTCCAGGCCACACTGTTAGCATTAGGCTCCTGCAGGGAAAGAGAGAGAGAAGGAAAATTAGGTTTAAAAGTGTTAAACACAAACCAGGCCCAGTACATGAGGATATGCACACAGGAACAGTACTTTAACATGCACATTCATTTTTTGTGAATGAATTTCTCCTGGTGCTCTTTAGCCTTTCAAAACTACTGACCTGAAAAAGCAGTTCTTTATTATTGATATCATAGACCAGCAGAGTGTTGTGTTCATCCACCACAGCCAGCTTATTGCGTGAGGCACTCATGTCCAGGCAGCGCACTGACGTTGACAACTTGAGCAACGTGATGGGAAATGGGTTGTCAACGAATATCTTCAGAATCTATAGCGGAAAAACAATGACAAAAAGCAAAACAAAAATCAAAAGAAATCTTTAGCAACGCCACAACATGAATCTAGACAAACTGTAATACAACAAGGATCTAAAATATACAGGAATGTCTTCCTATGGTCACAGCCTCATTAAAAATAAATCTATTCTTTTTTAAGAAGAAAGATGTTTTTTCTGTTCCAATTCCCAAATACTCACAGCGCCGTTCTTTAACCCGACAAGAAGGCCCTCTCTTCCTGGTGGGCCACCGATGACTTTGATGTAGCGAATTAGAGACTCCATCACCCATTCTTTTTCTCTGACACTGGTAAAGGACAGACACTGGAGTCTCTTTTCCTGCATAACATCAGAGAAAGAAAGGTAAGACCATGGATACACAGAGCAAAGGGAACATTCACTTGTTCAGTATCATCAAATTGCTCTGTTTCATCATTTAACAGTCTATTAATCTTACCATTTACCACATGGTGAGATATTTATAAATGTCTAACAAATCATAACACATTACTCTCCTATACTTTTAAACACTGATAATCACTTTAATACCATAAATATAAATAATGATTGAATCTGACACAGACATACAGACCCCATTAATGCACACTCCATTAATATAGTTTAAAAGCTGTCTGGGGCATGAAACACAAGCATGCCTATTAGGGGGAGATCTGAAGCACCTCTGTCACACATAGACAGATTTAGAAAGAAATAACCTGTGTGTTATGGCTGCTCTTCTTCCCTACCAGCCTCTGTCAAACACATACAGACAAGAAGCAGAGGAAAGCCCCCAGAGACACCCTCTGGTTCCACAGACTGTGGTCCTTCCCCTTCATTCAACTGTCTTACTTTATCTAGCTTGAAAGGGTTTGAGGAGGGAGAGAGACGAAGCCTGCAGAGCACATGCACAGCTGGTGTCTTTTTCCAACTATAGTGTAGGCAGAAACATCTGGGAAAGCAGCTATTTCATGATAATATCGTTTTTTTTCTCTGGGCTGTTTAGTGAATGTTTAAACACTGATTCATTGATGTTTATAGTGCCCAAGTGTCTCCAATCTGTCAAATGCTCATTAGTGTGATATACACAGAACAATACCGGACAGTCGACTTTAGTCTTAAAAACAACAGAGGAAAATCTGTTTGTCTTATAATGAAGGAAAATATGCACAAAACACAATGCATTTTGAGGACTGCAAGCAAAGACCATGACTTTGCAAGTTTAAACAAATGATTGATTTTTTTTCTTCATATTTTTATGAATCACAGTACAAAGAAACCCATTTCTCTTGTCTCTCACCTGACACAGGATGATATGCTGAGAGCAGACTACCAACAAGTTGCATTCAAACTTCCTGCATATTTTCTCCTTGATGCGGTAGTGCATGTCTGAGGAATCATCCGAGTAGAGCTCATAGATGAGGATCTTCTCAGGCAGCTGGATAGCAAGACGGTTTCTGTAGATGGCAATCTTCTTCACCAGTTCTCGACACTTGATCCTCACTGAGTAAAAAGACAAGAGTTAATAACTAATCTAATATACAGTATTTTCAAGAATGAGCCATATGTTGGCTAATTCTTACAATCCCAAATATGCTGTGAACATGTCTTAGGTGATTAAGAAATTAAAGGTGCACTATACAAGATTCACTGGCATCTAATGGGGAGGCAGCAGACTACAATCAAATTACCTAAACATGCTAAAAATATGAAGATTGCTGTTTTGTTAATCTACTATGTGCTACTGTAGAGACATGGCTATGCAACATGGCAGACACGGCTCTGTCAAGCTCTTGTAAAGTAACAAAACATGACTATTCTTATTTTCAGGCAATTATGCACTAATGCATACATACTTATTTATTTCTGTAATTAGATTCCCTTAAATCATAGACAGTGCACATTCTTTTTTTTTTTTTACAATACAGACATTACAAATACAGACATTTGACTGTTCGAAATCAATTTTTTCCTCTGCCCACACTGTTAATATCATTAGATTAAGGTCGACACAGCTATATACATACATAATAAAATGTGTTGTATACTTCTCATAATTATTTTATATTATTAATTTATTTTTGAAGGTGTTAAATAATGTGTTAAATAAATATCACGTCATTAACTGTGATTCTTTAAGCAACATGTAACCTATTATACAGAGTGACATCAGTATAGGTGTTTTAGCATGAACTCAATGACTTATTGCAAAAGAAAAATCACACCTTTTTGTTCAGTAATAAGATGCTGAACAATGACATCAGTCATGCTATCTCTGTATGCATAGCGGTCTTTGTAGAGGCCATGAACCGTACTGAAGGTAAGTTGGTAGCAGGTGATGGTCCCATCCTGGCAGCCCAACACCTAGATAAGAGACAAAAATGTAGCAGTACATCCTATTAACACTTCTAAGAAAAGACTGCGAGAGTGGGAAAATGTTCCTGTTGGTAAAGCATCGACAGTAAAAAACTGAGAGGATCTGCCAACAACCATTTGTCCAATGTTTGCCTCATGACTTTCAGTTAAATATAATGAAAGGGAAAGCTCAGTGGTGTTACAGTACAACAAAATGACTTGTTATCATGTCAGCTAAAGAGGTGTTATTTTATCAGGTAAAGGAACTGCCTCACGTGCGTGCTGTCATTTGAGTGTCAGGTTGGAGTTCATGAAGTTAATTTTTTTTACTGAACTACACTGAATTCTTCTTTCGCTTCTTTTATGCTAACACACTATTGTTTAAGGTCTGGCTCATCTCTGGACACGTGTTTTAAAAACCTTTGGACCTACCACATAGTTGGAATCAGGCTTAACCCCGCATGTCCACACCAAGGAATTCTGCTCTCCAATGGTACCCAGCCGCACTCCATCTTTAGTATAAAGGGAGGCCTGTTTGTCAGAACCACCCATGACTATATACTCGCCCTTGGAGAAGTAGCTGACGCAACAAGGGTCATAGGTGAGAGTCCTGTCTTTTCCAATCTGAGCAGGACAAAGAAAGAAGAGACAATAAAACAAGATTAAAACAAGTACTCTTCATATTTATAGCTCAGGGTCTTGAGCCAAAACTTTTTGCTGTCTGGGCTGACACACATCAAAGTCTTCAGCGCACTCAAATACCCCTTTGGGTGTTCGATGAAAAGAAAACCTTTTCTGCTTTAAAAAGCCCTTACTGTGTTTGGGTTCAAAGTCCATTTGCACAGCATCATATCAGGTCCTAAACTCTAAGCATCTGTTTCTTCTCACTCTGGAAAAAAGTTGCCTGACAATCCAGTTTTATTGGTTCATTGGTGTCGTAATCAAAACAGAATGTTCAATCAAATAGATAAATAGGCTGATGACAAAATGCGAGCCTAAGGCATAATGGCAGAGTGAAGAACGGTGCATATTTGGCTATAATTACCTTAATGCCCAAAGGGTATTAGCAAGGAAGGAGGGATAGTGAGGGCGCCATTTAAGCATAGCAGGATCACTTCCACTGTGCTGTTATGATTACACAAACTCTGACAGTCTGATTGCGACAGGAAACATAGGTCTTAAAGTTAATAAAGGCTGGACATTCCCATTTCTATACATATTTTGTACAGAGTAGGAAAATTACTTTTGTTTGTAATTACTATAGCAACTAAAAGGAAATCTAAAAAACTGAGAATGCTTTATTTGGTTGTCACTTATCATGTTAAGCAAGACTAGTGTTATTTAATCAACTACATACTCTTTTAAAAACAAACAAACCTTTGGTATTCTCAAGAATAGAGGTGTCATAGTATCTGAATTTGTCCTCACGGTTTAGTCCACAGTATACAGTAGGCATGACAGTACCTGTCAGGCTGAGTGTTACATTTACAAAACTTTATGGATGTTTACAAGTAAAGAAATTAAACTGCATTCACAGATGCCCTGAAAGTACCAGATCAGTGGTGGCTTCTGAGTACAAATATAGTGTTAAATGCATTTGTAAAGGAGGGTTTGGTTATGTTCGTTCCCTGATTAGTTATTTAATGACTTAAACAGAAATGACATGAAATGGACACAGATGCTTTCAGTGTGTTCTGTAGTGACTGACTCTGTCAGTTGCTTTCAGTTCAGTATTCAGTTTGTAGTATTTCATGTAGTATCAGAGTATCCAGCTGAGTCCAGTCCAGTCTGTCTGGTTAATATCCATATTTAATTTTAAACAGTGTCTTCAACAAAGGTATTAAATAAAACTGAATATCACCTTTACTCATTTTCCTTTTCTGACATCCAACAGCAAAACACAAGATTTTTATTCCGTACTTCGTGCATCTTGTTCAGTACCTTTCATTTGTTTCTGCTGGGTTTCTGTCACCAGTCTGTGCAGGTAGCAGCAAGTAGCAAAGAAGTAAATTGCACAACTCTGTGTTCAAAATATATGAAAACAAACTAAGGTGTATACATCTGAGAATTGTTTTTGTTGCTTTTTCCGTATCTTTCTGTATTGTATTGTACCATGAATCATGAATTTTTGTACAACACCCCTACTAATGAGACTTAATATATCTGTACAGAATAGACCAAATCCCCATGTTTCCTGTACTTAGTCACACATTTAAAAGTCCAGTTCTACTTATTGATCGGAGTTGCGATATTAACCTGCTTTCCACTAAGCTGATAAAAGGACAGCTTCTGGCCCCAGTCTGCCACAGCCAAGATGTCATTGTGCTCATCCCTGGGAAAACACAACAGAACGATGACGGTGTTAACAAATTCAGGATAGGAGAAACAATAAAGCTTTAGGAGCTTTTAGGAACTCTTCTACAAGATGACAAATATTCAGCTCCTATGTATTTGCTGTGAGGACCACCAGGACTGTGTAAATACATGGTGTATGTATTTCATGTCCTTGTATCTATTTGTCTATTTAATAAAATGCTCTAATGCAACACACTGATGCTGTGGACACTTTAAACACACTGTATTCTGACTGACCGCATTCTCTGCTGAATAAAGAGGCAGGTGAATCATACTGTTTCCATTGACAGTTGTATTACATTAAGGGCCTTTATAAACATATCTAACAGATCTTTTCATTTCATTCTCATACCACAGCAATAGGACTGTTTAATCTTTGTACTATCTAATTTCCCACTGTTCTGTCTGCATTTCTTTCAATAGGTCAACCATGGCTACTGCTATGTTCCTGGATTTGGCTACAGGGGAATCATGGAGGAGGGTCACCTCCGCCAAGGCATCATAATGCTCCCACTTTTACACAAACAGCTAAAGCGATCCATGGTTAACCACTGCCCCCTGCTGGCCCCACACAAAACCTTCCCCTTACTGTAATAATGCCCTTTGAAATTACATGTATGGACAATAAGAAAAATATAAGGTAAAGAAAGAAATTGAAAGTTATAAAGTATGAAGTTGCAGCACATTCTTTCACTTTGAACTCTATGGTATAGTGATTAAATGGGACTAACTTAGAAGGGTTCCAGGCTATAGACCAAATAGGAGAAGACGAGCCTCCTGGACGCTCTATCTTGACCTTTTCCTCTCCATTCTTGTTCCGAATGCTCACTACCCCATTCATCATACCAAGGGCAAGGTACTGACCATCATTTGTCCACCTGAAATTAAATAACAGCTTAAAACAAAAGCCATGTCAAAAGGAAAGTCACTGATAGTTACAGCCCCAGCTATTTTTACTTACCCACAACATGTTATTTTGCTGCTCACTTTGTGTTTATTTACAGACTTTTGCTCTGGTGACCACAGACCTAAAATCATAACAATTACTTAGATAATCATTTCTCTGCGTAAGTCTCCATAAAAATAGCCGTGTAGATTTGATGACTCATATTACACTCACCAAAATCCCCAGAAGAGCAGGAGGCAAGTTGGTGAGTGACAGGGTTGTATGCAAGGCACTGGATAGAGTCATTATGACTACAGATACACAGATGAATTCATTAATTACGTGTGACAGAGGAACACTCACTGTAGCGGATAACATAGAATCAAATATACAAAAATACCACCTACGTGTATTTTAAAATACCCTCAAGTTTGGATGTCCAAATAATGATGCTTTTATCTGCTGATCCTGAGGCAAACCGTTTACCTGCATGGAAATGCAACAGTTAGCATCATAACAGTAATGATAATTTGTTGTGAAGGAATAGAAGGTGTAATACCATCTTTGGCATATGCCACACAATAAACTATGTCTTTGTGTCCCTTCAGAGGCTGCTGAATAGTTCCATCTGTGGTGTCAAAAACCTGTGAAAAAATATTAAATATCAGACAGTTATATTTTAGGTAAATGCCCTTGCCAAAATGATTCTAAAAATTGAACAAATCTTACTAGAACACGAAGTCCTGCCGCAACAATGAGCTGAGTGCCATCTGGCTTGAAAGCAAGGTCATAAACACTGCAGCACAGAGAAAATACATTTATTGGTCTGTTGACAGATGACAGATAACAATCAGCAACAGTTCAAACCTTGGATTTCTTCTTTAAAGAGCAAACTTTAACCTTACGTTTTGCTGGATTTATAGATATACAGAATGATATACAGCTGACAGCTAGAGCTCCCTGAACTCACATAAATGTGACTCAATAAGCCACTGAAATGAGGGAAACATGTTTTGAATGAATGGTTATGAGAATAAGTTGTTTGGAGATTTCACTTTGGGCACTGGAAAACCATATCATTGATTTCTTAACTGTATATTAATTATTTGTATATTAATTAATCCATAAAGACCCAAATATCCACTGGTGTCCAAAGCCAACTACTGATCTAAACTGTCTAATCCCTGCTGATCCACTAAGAGTATCAACACATAGAAATAATTGGTGGAAAAGACAGTTTGTTATCTTTTCATGGTTATCAGATATGACCCATTTGGACATTCAGAGGCTTCATAGTGAACACGGAAACACTGTCATCTTCTACAACATTGATTCACCAGTAAAACCCATGGAGTTAATACATAACAGTGGATGGAGACATCTGGTTTAAGTTCAGTTAATGAGAGATTTTACTGAAAAAGTTACTTTTTTCTTCGGTTTCCTCTGTTTCTGATATAATAACCCTCAACTTTAATCTGAGCTTTTATGAACATCGACATGATCTGTAAATGAAATATAACAAAATCCATGCTTTTCACTGAAACAATGGAAAACACAGAGGATAATATTATACTAAATGGTGATGAATCACTTCAGAAAGGGTCAATTTAGATGGAAAAAATCAACTGGGAGCTGCCATAAAAGTAGCACTGGGTCTTTATTGATTAATAGGGATACTGAAATGGTGTTTTGTTTGGTCTTGGACATGGCAGAATGATAAAATCAATGAATAAGTTGAGATAAAATGTTTTGGTAAATTATGCATCACTTCTGTTGCAGCAGCGGAATCAGTACTGGTAAAATGTATGAGGTATGAGGTTAGATAAAGTAAACCTCTTAGGTTAGTGTGAATACCTATATGTTTTAAACATAATACATTTTCTCAAAGATATGACATAACCCCAACGAAACATCTGCCAGCTAACGAGCTAACAATATATGGCCCTGCAACTTGTTACACAGGAGCTGTAATATTGCTGACAGGAACATAAATACATTACAAATAAGTCAAAGACGACAATTGTGATCATGTCCCAGTTCTTAAATCAATTCTGAACAACTAAACGTATTCGGTTAAGAGCTAATGCTAACTAGCTAGGTATCACAAGTTTACATAGCAACCGCCGTTGCTAACCACCTAGCGGTACGTCCCTGCGTCTGGCCTATGCCGACAATGTAAACATAACATATGGAGGACTCTCACCACTGGTCACGGACAGTTTCTTTCCATGTTAAAACGGCTCTCATTGCCACGTTTTAGCGGTACAGGGGCGCGGAGGGTTTTAATCAACAGGTTATCGCTACTTGTGCAGTTAATTTTTCATACTAAGCTCCGTTTCCATGATTCATTGTCACTGCGCAGACTCCAATCGTGCAACTACTTCCTGCTCTGCGTTGGCGCACATGCAGTGACGGACTCTGATGTTGACATCAAAATAAACGGGTAGACGGGAACCCACCACTCTCAATAATAATAATATATTTATCCCAACGTAACAATCAAGGGCCGAGGAGTCATAGATTGACCGATATTCAGGTTTGAAACACTCTGGTGCATCAATATTTCTTCACTTTACTACTTTTCAACACTGTATTCAGTTGAACATTCAGCTCTACAGCAATACATTAGGCTGTAACATATGATCTATATTATATATTAAGGTGAAACCTGTCAACATTATATTGCTGCAATGTGTGAAATTTCAAAATGACACAGGAAACAAATGCCGCCTGAAAAAAGTCAGCTGGAAGAAGAAGCATTCATCACAACTGGGCTGAAAAGCAACAACACATCTCGAAATGCAGCCAACTAGCTGTCGTGTCCACCTGGAGACTTGTGAAGACATAGAAAAGCCAACGGACAAAGAGGAATCGTGCCATGCCTCTACAATGCCCCCTGGTTGGATCAGAGAGGTGAGGCAACGGAAAGCTGGCAAGACTGCAGGCAAACTGGATGTCTACATTATAAGGTGACTCGTTTTTATGTAACCATGTGTGTGTGCTACCATAAATGACATCATGATATAGCTGATTAGATCATTGTCTAATTGGTCTTTCTGTATCTTAAGTCCCCAAGGGCAGAAGTTTCGCTCAAGAGCATCCCTGCAGGCTTTCCTTGTAAAAAATGGAAAGAGAAACTTTGACATAAACTTATTTGACTTTACTCCACGCAAGGATGACGTCACCCATTCAAAAACAGTCTCCTCCCAAACAAAACAAAGGAGACGGAACAAAAAGACTGTGGATGGACAACAGGATGAATCACAAATACTCGATCCACCTCCAACCACATCTAAAAGATCACCTTCTACCTCTGGTATTCAGACTAAAGATGCAAAGGTAAATGATGCATTAGATGATATCCATGTTAATACTGACATCACAACTACCCAGAACACAGATGCACTAGAAGTATGTTCTGGACAAACACATAAAGATGCAAAATGCTGTATAGACACGACATCTACAACCCCAGAGAATGATGTTAAAGTGCAGGATAGCCCTCAGAGGATGGGGTCACTGAGAGAGAAGCTGCTCAGACTAAATCATCAGGACACCCAATCAGACTCTCAGCCTTCCTTCCCGACTCTGAGTGTTGAACCAGCACCTGAGGGTGAGGATGAGCGAGGTGGAGATAAGATACAGATTCACAGCAAAGGTGACAAGAAGCCTATTTTAGACGTGGGGAGTGACACCGACAGTCTGAATGTGAAAGCGGAGGTGTTATTACCTGACATCCCAAGTGGGAGCTGCACACCGCTGAGAGATTCCCAGAATAGTAAGTATGATTTACACTTTCTCATTTACTGTCAAAGAAAAAGCTTGAGTAAGGTTTTTTTTTTTTTTTGCATCTCTTTTTTTATATGAATATGGCTTTCAAGGGTCAAAGAAGCTGGAGGTCAAACGGAAAACAAGCCCTTACTTCAGTGGGAAAACATTAAAAGATGGTAATATTTAAATGTCAATTTAGTATAAAAAAAGAAGAAGAATGTAAGATTTAAAATATGTTTCATGTTTAAGGATATACACTGTTGGTACACAGGCATTAGCCCACCGAGGAGGAAGGCTTTCAAGAAGTGGACCCCCCCTCGCTCTCCTTACAACCTGGTGCAAGAAACCCTTTTCCACGACCCATGGAAACTCCTAGTGGCCACCATTTTTCTTAACAAAACTAGTGGTAAGACTCACATACGCACATAGTTTATTTTTTTCTTAATATTACATTTTGTGTTTTACTACAGTGCTGTCTGTTATTCTTATTGCAGCTGTTTCCTGCAAAGTTCAGTTTTAATCCTTTTAATTAGTCTGTAAGCTTTATTGTTCATGTATTAAAATACCTTTTATAGTATTTATCATACTTATTTTTTAGCTATATTAAATAAAGGTTAAATGAATGAATTGTAATAAACTGGATATTGTATATTTTTGTTTTGCAATGCTTCAGGAAAGATGGCCATACCAGTTCTCTGGCAGTTCTTTGAGCGTTACCCATCTGCAGAGGTGGCTCGAGAGGCAGAATGGAAGCCCATGTCTGAGATTTTGAGGCCACTTGGACTTTATGAGCTCAGGGCGAAAATAATTATCCGCTTCTCAGGTGAATGTGCTTTTCCACTTCATCTTGAAACCAACATGTATTTGCTGTAAAACTGCAGGGAGCTGAAAGTAGCATTTCTTATAAAAGTAAATTAAAATCAATGAATAAACAAAATAGCTTCCAAAGTTGTATAAATTAGATTAAGTATAAATTAGTGCTGTCAAATGATTCGAATTGTTCATCATATTAATGACAGGATTGCTGTGGATTAATTTCAGTTAATCTTGGTTAAATATCATTAATTTTTAATCTATTTTAATCACATTTCATTTTGCATGAGCAAACAGACTCAAGAAAGAAGGGAATATAAATGCACTTATTGTGTTTATTAAATACCTTCAACAGTTTCAACAAAACAACTTGAAACAACTGTTCTGGGTCCGTGTACCATTCGTTCTTTTGTTTTTCAATTCAGAACCAAATAACAAAAAAACTGGAAAATGGGTTGTTATTTCATTATTCCGTTTTAATACCAAACGAAAAAACAAATGTCGACACCTTTTTCCATATAT
>JAQQZY010000027.1:14972857-15014606 GCA_030068375.1 Ostorhinchus rueppellii | reverse complement strand
GCATTTATTCAGCATTTCTCTCTCTCTCAAAAAACACTTTGTTATTGATACTTTATGCAAAACATTCAAATTGAAAATAAATTTTGGCTACATACACCTGTTTTGCAATGGAATGGAATGTATTGCGCTTGCGTGTCTCAAAAATTGTGTAAAGAAAAAAAAAATTGTTTCAACTTAATTATGTGAGTTTTGAGATCGATGGACAACAAAATCGAAATTGTGATCAAAATTTGATTAATTGCACAGCCCTAGTCAAGGTCACCGATTTTCAACAGGCTTCTGCTTCATGCCAAGATGCATCCACAGTATAGATGTGGTGCAGACATCTCAATGCATTCTTCAGATAATGCAATTATGTCGTTGAATGGACAGATGACATAACGATTACGATACTCCTCGGCCAAGGGGTAAAAACCTCTCAGAGCACCAATTGTCCACCTTTTCTATAACATGAAGACACAGCAAATAAAGCAAACAGGAAGTCTCTTAAAGATCAGCTCAATACACAATGACCACAGCCCAGACGTTTTAAAAAACTCAATTCTTTTTTATTAAATGTCTATTTTTTATGCAATCTGTTTATATAAAAGTTCTACAGCCTTCAGCCTGAGACTAAGACAGACAGTGACACAATCATGTGTTTCAGTTTAGTCATTATTCATTAACCAGCATTCGTTAACAAAACAACCGTAAAAACAAGAGAGGGTGAACACAGAACTGACAGATGAAAAAACAAGAAGAAACCACACAATGATAGTTTGTGCAGCCGGAGTGATTAAAAGTAGTCCATGCTGAGAGGAGCTTGTGGACTGTTTTAAAAAGAGTGAGCAGAATAAATAACATGAAGTCTGTTTTCCCACAGTACTGGCTGCAGCAGTCCCTCTTTGTGCTCCTCTGATAAACGACAGGACATTAGCACCAGGCCTGGTATTATTCGTTTTTCTTTTGGAGAGCTAGGTATTGCATGTGAAGACGGTGCACTGGGGCTCTCACAGCCATGCCCACAGTGTGTGCAGTTACTGTACACTACATGCATTTCCCCGCTCTGACGTACAAATACACGAAAGATTGTGTACAAGTCAGGGAGGCAGAATTGTGTGTGTCATAGTGTAGTACTATGTTCATTTTATACGTGTGTAAACGATCTTATCTGTTACATATATCAACCACACGAGGAATATCTGACTCATGATTTTAAACACTTATTTTTTCAATCATTATCATTAATACCTTTTTTTCAATTCTCTTAAATACAATATTTTACATGTCTGATTAAATATGGCTTAGTGTGCATGTGTTTTGGGGCCATTGAACTGGATGCATTCTCCACTTGGTGCTACTGGCACTGTTTCTTTTGATCTGTGACGTAGGGCTGGGCTCTGTATTGAGAAACATACTCCACAACAGCTGTGAGTAACACGGGGGGTTTGTGTGTGTTCAGTCACTGTCACTGGTCTCACTGCTGGGGTCTCCCTGCACCTTGCTGCGGTGCTGCATAGCGCGATGGTAAGCCACCTGTACTGATTTGCGGATGTTGGATTTTCTTCCCTCCAGCATCTTTTCCTTGTCCAGCTCCTGGTCCACTCCAAGAGGCACGAGCTTAGAACGTGGCAGCCACTGCCTGCACAAGAACGTACACACTCAACTGTTAATACAGTAATGATGGCACTTTGCATTTTAGTGAAGTATACTTACAGTATTTATTTATTACTACATATTTAATGTGAATGAAATGTAACATCGATCTGGTCATTTGTAAATATTTTAATGCAGAAATATTACACATTCCAGCTTTAAAGCCAACTCATTTACTAGAAAGATTAAAAGCATAAATACTCTCTCTGGTGGTTGTTTCTCAGCTGAGACACTGAAGACAGCTGACTTATGAGTGAGGTGAATGAGGATCATCAAAGCTCTTAAAATGACTGCTGTCATCATATTTCTACCAGATTCTTTTTTCATAGCGCTGCAGACAATGACCTAAAAGACAATGTGTTTTTTCCCCTCTTCCTCTTTTCTGAAAAACCACTTCGCCCTATTTCTGAAAAACTATGTGTTGCATTATGTCTCCATGCTAAGGGTGCAGTTTCCTTTGAACTACTGCAGGAAACTGCTTAAAACATCACTCTCAACTTTGTTTTTTGTTACACAAAGAGAGAAAATAAGCACAGAAGAGACACTTCACATTACAACAGCCAGATGAGTCAAAGCACTTACCAAGTTCTCTTGTTGTCAAAGAAAAGCACCAGGAACAGGTGTTCTCTGGCCTCCTGGGTCATTTGCTCTCCCAGCTTCAGCACATCCAACGGTGGGACAGGAATTGGAACGCCCCGGTGGAATACACCCTCCCTGGGCATTTTTGGATCAATTATCTGCAGGCAAACAGAAGCAAGAAGAGGTTGCATAAGCAATTATTATAAATATCTATATTAGTCCGTAAAAATAAACATATATATGTATATGGACTGTCTTCTCTCACCAGAGCAGGATATGACGGATAGCCTCTGCACTTGGCCCACACCAAATCCAGGGCTTCAAGAGAAGAATAGTCATCAGAGGTCATCCAACACCCAGATCTAGCCCGACTACGCACCACTGAGAGCAGTAAAAAACAACAACAACAACAAAAAAAGCAAAAAAAAACAAAAACAAAAAAAACAAAAAAAAAAAAAAAAAAGAAGACAGGCAACCTCATATTACTTCACTTCTAGTGAAATAATGCTGCATAATCACACAAAATTTATTTCAATATCAAGATACAGCCCTTTTCATTTCAACAAAATTGTGCAAGAAAATGATCTACCCCACAAACTTCCACAGAAATGTCACAGATAAGCTGTGATATGAGCTGGCTTCAACAGAAGGGAAAAGAAATACTCCACCCAAATTCTGACATTCAACATTTCTCATGTTCCACTTCTGAGTCACAAAGTATCTTTTACAAAAACTCAATTAATGCCATGGATGTAAAATCATACATCTGTTCACCAATGTGTCTGAATTATTAGTTATTTAATATGAACATTTTCACACTAAACTATTGTGACATCAACCACAGATAATAGCACAATTGTACATCTGCTTGTGGCCTTTTGCATTGTTACTGCAATGTGTCACATTATATTCAGTTTACATAAGAATGATTTCTGTGCTTATGTTTTGCACCACTACAGTTAATGATATCTACTCAAACCAGACTATTGTTTATTACCTCCGCCAAGGAGGTTATGTTTTTGCCGGCATTTGTCTGTCTGTTTCTCTGTCTGTCTGTTAGCAAGATAACTCAAAAAGTTATGGACGGATTTTCATGAAATTTTCACAGATTGTCAGAAATGGGGTATGGGGTACAGATGATTAGATTTACATACATTCAGCGCCATCTAGTGGATAAAAGTACAAACACTGCCTTGGCGGAGGTCTGCGCTTTCCAAGTGCTTGTCTAGTTTAATTTATATTACTGCAAAATAAATTGCCTTGATGTCCAAAGCACTGGCTCTTATCAAATGAAGAACTTATGTAAATGTGTTACATTATAACCATAGTGTAGTTTGCCTGTAATTATGCTGTTATGGTCTAAAAGTATTCAAGGAATAAAGCCAGTCATAACAAATACAAACTTGTTGGCATTCAGTCACTTTCTTGTGTTTGCAGGCTAAGGGTTTGTAAGAAAGAGAGGTTATAGATTTTCCTGGGATTCCAGTAGGATGGGAGTTACTATTAGTCACACAATGGGGAAAAAAGAGAAAGTCTGAATCATCATTCATAACTACAGGTTAGTTTGTATAAATTAACATGCAGTTCTGATGTGAATAATACATCATGAATAATACGAAAAATTTAAAGTAAACGTTTGCAAATGGCCAGCTTCTTTGTAGGAGGGGTCAGAAAAAACATTGCTTTATGCCAGTGTTTCCCAACCACTGTGCCATGGCACATAAACAGGATATAGATACATGACACACACCGATGACCCATTCTACAACAACAGGCTCCTCTTTCTCTTCGTGAAATAAAACTGAAAGTTAACCGGCCCTGATGCGGCGTGTCCTGTTGATAAACCCTCGCTCACTAGTGATGTGCAGATTAGCCCGGAAACTCTGGGTACCCTGGGTTGGGGCAGGGGGGATATGCCTCTCATACTACTATATGATGGACCTCTCTGGGAGGTCCATCCTCTCAGCTTCCTTGCTCCAAATGCCCCCTGACAGTGTTGCCCATGCACCCCCTGATATACCCCCGAGTGTCCAGTGACTGCTGCCAAGGAGTTCCCCATTCTGGAAAACAAAGCTACTTCACTTCTGTTCCCTTTCTCCACAACCCATCTATGCGAGGTGGGCTTTTCAAGCATGACTGATATGAAGAGGAAAAAAACTCAGAGCAGTTGAGGAAGATACATGTGTATCTTTCTTCGATTCCTGTAAGAATATCGCTTTTGTGTTCAACTAAACAGACCTTAGTTTCACAACGAGTAAGTAAATTCAGACTAGATTTGCATTATATTTCAAGAAATATACTTTTTATGACATTTTTGTTTGACGGTGTGCCTCGTGATTGTTTTATGTAAAATATGTGCTGTGGCTCAAAAATGTTGGAAAACACTGCTTTATGCAACGAGGTAGGTCAAGAGCAGTGATGTACGGTGAGGTTTATACCTGGTGAGGCACTGACGTTTCTTGAGTCAGATTTACAATTGTAAGAACTGAAAAAAGCATCTAATTTCACTGTTCATCGAACAGCAGGCAACTGGTAATGCTTCATAACCCATCAGCATCAGCAGCTAGAAAGCACCTAAAGAAAGCTAGAAAATACTCAAATTTGGCAATTTTTACTTAATAAAATGTCAAAACCGTGGAGTCATGCTGAAAATGCATCTTTAACACAGATCAGTGAAAAATATTAATATTTGTTTAATATATTTTTTCTTTTGTATCATGATGGCAAGTGAGGCAGTGCCTCACCTGACCGCACATCACTGGCCAAGAGTCAGTTTTCCGCTTGGGTTAGTAAAATGGGACATAACCTTCATTTTTTATTCTATTATGGGATTGGAATGGGACAGGAGTGAAAATCCACCCACATGTCATCCTTTTGTGAGTGTGTGCTTACAGTGTGAAACGCTGCGTGATCCTCCGACAGAGTAGGAATCATTTTCTGTGCCCGATGTTTCCTCACTACTGTCCTCCTGGAAGGCAGAGCGAGAGAACGATGCCTTTCCTCTGCCTTGCTTTGAAGGGGTTGTACTGGAAGGAAAGAGAGAAGGCTATGAAGACACAAATAAATGCAGTACAAGTTTCAGTTTGACAAGTCATTACTCGTTAAATTCCAATAAAATACAACTAAATGGTTGCTTTAATTTAATAATTTTTCATGGATAATTAAAAGTTTTCTTCTTTCAGATGGTTATAATAGCAAATCCAAATGTAATCTGGGGAAAAATGGATCCTCTGTAGTGAATGCCCTGACTGCACCAAGCTATTTTGCACAGTGAATTACCATTCCCTTTATCATCTTGTCAGAGAAAATATTGAATTAAGAAACTTTACACACCAGGCATTGTAGCTCTGTTAACTCAGTGAACATACAGTGTGTTTGTGCAGTAATTACCTGGTCCTGTCAGAGGCAGCACTACTGCTGCTGCTGGTTGTGGACTCCGAGTCTGAACTAGATCGTGGGAGACGAGGCTCATTTCTGTACACGCGGAAGCTCTCTGTCACTGGCTGGTTTCCTCCATCAAAACCATTACTGGGCAGTCCTAAGGGCAAAGAGTAAGAAATGACTCTGCGTTTCCAAAAAACTGCGCATTCATCTTTTCTAAATATGTGTCTCCTGTACCTGGCAGCATGTCGTCATTGTCGCTGTCACTGTCAGAGCTGGAGCTGCTGTGGGGGCTGCGGGGTCTCTTCCTTTGCCTGCTTGGCGACAGCAGGGGCAGCTGAGGGGGGCCTATGGAGCTTGAGCTCACCCCTGTCGCAGCGTAGGCAGCGTCCCGGTTCTTCGGGGGCCGACCTGGCCTTTTGGGGGGGCCGGCCATTCTTGGGTTTTTCTTTGAGAAGAGGACAGAAGTCCGACGGCCCACCTCAGGAGCTAAGGCTGATGAGGACACACCCAGATCTTGATAAACAGGAACATTTATGTGTTAAAATTACAAATACATGTGCCATTGGAAAGTTACTTCAGTATTTCTCATCACTGAGCCTGTTCACATACACACTGAAACTCCAATCATTATCTGATTTTTGGAGTTACCAAATTACTCATGTCATCACATAAATAGCACAATCTGATATCCTTTATTAGATAACAGCAGGAATCTGACTATGAGGAATCAGATTAACACACCTGAATTTCTCCCCAATACTCCACTGTCTTTATGAATGTATATATGTCAATCTGATTTATTTTGTTCTTTTACATCTGCGCATGTGTTAATAAAAAGAAATTTAGAAAACAGAAGTGACTTAGTAAAACAAGTGCAGAATGAGTCTACCATCACTGTGTGTACATACTCTAAACGAAATTCAATAATGGACTAAAATGTCCAAATTGGGGTGTTTCAATTATCATATTTCTGAGGTGTCGATTGAGATCTGATTATTAAAATAATCTGATTACTTCCAGTTATCAGTTTTTTATGGTTATGTAAACAGGCTCACTGATACATTTATACACTCCAACAGCAGACATTTGGATGGGATTATTATCCACACACCCTTTCCACCAATCTCCTGGCTGCTGCTCTCTCCCCCTTCATCATGATGTCCAGAAGCAGATGCATGATGGGGAAGAGAGCCCCGTTCTCCTCCCAGTGAATCCCTGGCTCCCATACTAGAGCCTCCCTCTCGTTGGTGTGCGAGCTTCCTCTTGATGACACTGATCTCTTTCCTCAGAGCTTTGGCTCTACGTGACTGGCCGATGCTGTGCTTCCCCGAGTTGACCTCATCGAGACGTGCTTGCAGGTAATGCAGCTGCTCTTCAAGAGGCAGCCTTCGCCTGTTTTCTGGCAGAAGCAGGTCTGTGAAAGGTGAGGAGAGACAAAGCTGGGTCTTACTAAACACAAGCAACATGACATGTCCTGCTAAAACAGTTGACATGAGGATTTCAAGACAATGCATGAATAAACAGTGCCATCTCGTGGTCAGCAGGCATTAAAGCACCAAAAACACTGGTACTTGGTTATAAGAAATCCACACTAATTTTTAATCAGTTAATGAAATATAAGAAACAATAACACCAGCTATAAATTAACCTTCCTGTATAATTGAAATTCATCATCAATATCAAATTAATGTGTTTCCTTGTCGACTTTGCAGACATTTATCCTCACACCATCCTCCCATTCAGATCCAAACCTCTCTTTTATGACACAGAACATTAAATTACATTATCTGCCACGCTAATCATATTCTTCTTTTCAAAAATAAGTACTTTTTGAAACTCAACTTTCCAGATCTGACTGTAGGTTTTTCAAAAACATTTCAGATATCTGTGTATAAATAACCAGACAAATAACTCAACCATTTATAGTTGTTCAGGACTTCATCACAATGAGCACAATGTCAATCTTCATAAAAATTAATGAGACACATTTTTATATAGGACAAGGGAACATTAGCCCTGCATCAATGAAATATTACCATATTTTCCGATAGCAGTCACTACAAATATTGGCTGATATAACTGAAACATGCACAAAATATAAGGTATCATTCAACCTCAAAAACGTTTCAGGATGAGCCAATGGTTTTGTTTGTTAACAGTGTAGGATGATTCTTTACCATCTTCATTTGAAGACAGCGGTCGGTCTCGATCTCGGTCTCTGTCCCTGTCCCGGTCTCGTTCCCGGTCTCTCTCTCGTTCCCGGTCCCTCTCTCGGTCCCTCTCCTGGTCAAGCTGACTGTCTGGGCTCGGCTCTCGGTGGAGGTGCATACCAGTCTCATAGTCAAAGCCTATTCGTTCAGCTTGGCGCTTGGCTGATCTTATGACGGCTCCACCCATTTCTCTGAGCCGTAGGGCAGCACGATAGAAGACTGTGTCCTTGGCATTGTACTTGAGGCAGTTGTTCACAATGAGGCCAAAGTCTGCCTCAAAGGCCTCAAAAGTGAGGTAGCGATGGGACTCTAGGAGGTTCCACATGGTCTGGAAGTCCATTGGGGTGTCAATATGGTCCAGGTAGTCTGGCACCTGGGAAGAAGGTAAAGAAACAGACATGTTCTAATAACCACTAAGCACTTAAACAAACAGGAAGAACATGTGCAGAATGTGCATTTACCTCTGCCAGGGGTACAGGCTCAGTGAAAAAGTTGTTAGTGTCTCTTTCCTGTAACTGCTCCAACGTACTCCTCAACAGGACCAGGAAGGGAGTCAGCTGCATCTCCAGCGCCATCTGTTGCACTTTAATCTGAACACAGACACAAACTTTAACAAAGTTGAATTTGCAAATGAATAAATTAGTATAGAGTTAAATTTATGATTTATGACTTTTAAAGACCTTTGAAGACCATTATGATGGCACTTCCCTTCATGAAAGACAACAATGGAGATATGGGAAGTCCATAGAGAAGAACAAACATCGGAAGACGGTCAATAACCTCATGAGAAAAGTTGTTGGTAGTTTCTATGGGGAAATGGCTGAATATCCATTGGATATTTTGGCAGGAGTGTGTTTGTACTTTCTGGAGAACACGTCTGTGTAGGTTCTCAGTTACCTAGGTCATCATTCTTCTTGGTAGTTCTTCTCGAGTACAACTGGACAAGTTTAGCTCTCTTGAAAACGTCTCTTGGATGAGAGACGAAGCGTTTTCAAAAGAGCTAAACCAGTCCAGTTCAAGCTAGAAGAACCACCAAGAAGATTTATGAAGAACACTTCAACAACAACCGCTGCACAATCATCAAACTTCTAGACCAGGGGTGTCCAATCCTGGTCCTCGAGGGCAGGTATCCTGCTTGTTTTACATGTTTCCTTCTTCCAGCACACCTGACAGTCATTATCAGGCTTCTGCAGAGCTTGATGATAGGCTCGTCATTTGAATCAGGTGTGTTGGAAGAGGGACACCCCTGTTCTAGACATCTGCTGGCAAAACACATTAGTGGTGAGGGTTCAACTGAATTATTCTGTACCTACAATCTCAATGTAGCAACCACAGTCTCCAGGTTCAGCTGCAGAGCCTGACATAGACAACTCTTTACTCCAACCCCTCCACTCCACTAAGCCCTACCTGTGTCTACCGACCCCTACTTTTACTATTACTATATTTAATTTATCCATCTTCTGTACCCGTTTTATCCTCACAAGGGTTAGGGGGGGGGTCGCATGGAGCCTATCCCAGCTACTTAAGGGCGAAGGCAGGGTACACCCTGGACAAGTCGTCAGTTTATCACAGGGGCTGACTTATAGACAGACAATCACTCTCACATTCACACCATTGTGGGAGGAAGCCGGAGAACCCAGAGAGAACCCACGCAGACACAGGGAGAACATGCAAACTCCACACAGAAGGGTCCCACCAGTGACTGGTGCAGGAGGCACGAGTGCTATCCACTGCACCACTGTGTCGCCCTATATTTATTTTATTATGAATAAAATTGTGTGATTTTTTTTTTTGTAATACACTAACCTTTAACCAAATTCTTGTGGAATTACATTGTGACCCAACTTTGGAAGCAAGATGCAAGAGTGACATTTGGCAGCAACGCAAATCTACTGCACCTCTGTTCATAGTTAAGAACTAGAAGGTTCCACTGTGTACGTTATTGTTATTTTGAGCAATTTCCATATATAACATTATGATGGTGTAAAAAAGCAGGTATAATGGTAGAAGTTTTTGGCTGTATAACCCAACCACTGGAGTTGATGTGTGGACAGGTAGCTGGAGGACATCGGATTCACCATTTCTGACACTGGGTTGTACTTACCGTCTCCCTCTTGAGTTTCTCCCTCTTGCGAATGAGCTCCACCAGTAGCCTGGCTCTCTCCAGGTCATGTCTCAGTCTCTGCCACGCCTTCAGCTGCTCCTTTAAAGCACTCTGCTTTTCCTCACTGTCCCTCTGAAGCAACAATAAGCACAAATAGAATTACACAGCTGGGTATGGCAGATTTACAGTAACATTCCTTTAAAGTTTTGTATTGATACTTAGCTTTATTTGTGGCTTACCGAAGGAAGTTGAGAAGACGGTTGTGGAGGAAGTGGTTCAATATGTCGTTGTGATTGTAGGTGGGTTTGGAGGCGGCGCAGCAGAGGTACACCATTACGACTTTGCCTCTTCAGGGTCCAGTAGCTGTGAAGCCGCTGCATAAACTGACTCTTCCTGGGTACTGTCAAATTACTTGTAATTTTGCTCAACCTGAAGAAAAAAAAAAAAATAGAACACTCCACCTTAGATCATACCCATCATGCTGAATAATTGCAACATATTGTGAAAGCTGTGAACACATATACATTAGAAATTCCTTGACTCTTAGAACATACTTTCATTAATATGAGCCATGTTTTTTTCATCAGTGGTCGATACAGACAGATCCAATTGTAATACCCTCGCAGGAGTGGGTGTAACTATAAGATATTCTTTTGCTATGGCTAAAAGCTGAGTGTAAAGCCTCATTTTCCTCCCTAAGGAAAATATCCTGTTTCATGACATTAAACAATGCTGACAATAACAAACACCTGTAAACACTTCCACTGTAGGCACACATTAGAGATATTTGTTCCAATAAGCAAGTCATCTCACCTTATATTAAATGTTTAAGTGGGATTAGAGGCTGCTATAACCTACGACACACACACAGTATAAATTTAACATCTGCGTTCATACCTGTGGGGTGGTATACAGGGTACAGAGACTACCGGCGCAGCAGCTCTCCTCTCAGCTAAGATCTTCCTTGCTCTCTTCATCTTTAGCCTTGATTTGGCTTTTGCCCTCTTGGCCCTTTCAGAGCTCCAGCCCTTGGAGTCGTCATCATGGCCAATGCTGGGTTCATCATCCTCCTCAAGCTCTCCCTCACTATGAGATGAACCCATACTAGCCCCGCCCACTCCCCCTAAAGGTCTTGCTGAGCCTGGGGGTGTGTGGATGTCACAGTATGCTGTCTTGCGGACGCTGAAAGAGGTGCCGTTAGCTCCCGTCTCTCTGACAGGCTCCATTTTCATATAGAGGCCCGCCTGCTGAGCGCAGGTCACGTGGAAGGCAGTGTAACAGTTGGCTTTGTGACACTGGATACAGGCGCCTGAGCCACGCTGTTTGCAGATGTAGCAGGTAAGCTTCCAGCGTGCAGGAGGGATGTGCTCAATACTGTCAATTGGCTCCAAAAAGACCGTGTTTGCAAAGCAGACCTGAAGGAATGCAGCAAAATTTCGTTTAGCACAATAGTTTTAGAAAAGTAATTTGAAATCAAACTAAATTGGCTGTGAAAATAATATGCAAATTACTATATTACTATAATAATATTAATGAGATATTGACTGTAGTTTTTTCCTAATGTTTTTTTTTTGTCTAACAACAAATTACACAAACCTTTTTCTAAATTTTCTTTAACAGAACAATTCATTATGTATATAATGATAAATCATTGATTACTAATAAATTGATACATTTTATATTTTTCTCCATAATTGCACCAGTTTATAAGCCTGCCTTTACACTCAAACAAATCTCAAAATTAACTGCTCCAGATTAATGTAAAAAACTATTTTGTGTAAATGAAATATGAATGCAAATGAAATGCAGTACATCTCAGTGTGTTTAACAGGTTACTATGTTGACACAATATCCAGTTAGGTTGTTCTGTGCATCTTCCCCACTGAAAGAGATTCCACTTAGCTCTAAGTTATGGCTGTTAACATTAGTGTTTGTGCAGCAGCTGTATATGTGAAATACTGTGCAGGTGACATGTAAGCTATGACAGTGAATCAATGGTTATGGAAAATTAAGCTGGAAAACAGACAATTTTCACAATACCGGCTGACTGATAGGTGCATTGTTAATAATCACTGACTATGTTGTCATTTGTAATTCTTTGGATTATGATTTGCAAACTGTCACTTACATGAGCAGGAAGTGATGTTAGTATAACAAAAATAATGACTAAATGAGCTAAGCAATACATTGTAACTATAAATGTATGTGAAATTCACTTATGTCTCCATGAATGGACAACAGATGAGTGAAAGCTGCAGGCAACTGCTGAAACACAACCCAAAGTAAAGCTTTTTGTTTTCAATTAAAATCACTTCTGATGAGACATGCATGTTACATGGTGTATGGATTCACCTCTGGGATCCAGAGAGCACACACTACATGTGCCCAACGTGCATCATCCGTCTGTTTGAAAGCTCCACCCTTGTTAGGACAGAGTGCACAATCCACCGCTCTGCTTGGCGACTGCAGACAACGACGACATAACCACTGTCCCTCTGGGATGTAGGGCACACCATAACACTCCTGGTGTACAGCCAAGTTACACATGTCACAAAACAGGATCACATTGCTGTTCTGACACTCTCCATCATTGCAGATGCAGCACACAGCATCCTCATCAATTAGAGTGCTGGGGTCAGCCTGAAAAATGGAGAATGAGGAGATATTAACATTGGATAGCATCTATATCTGTCCCAGAATTAAAATATCCTTAACAGTCAGTATGCAGGTACCTTGTTGTGACTTTCAAAGTAAGATTCCTTCTCCAAGCGGTCCATGAGGTACTCAAAGACTTCTTGAGGGATGGGTGTCACACCATCACGCCTCCGCTTGTCATTCATGATGTCGAGCCAGATGTAGTCCTCCTCATCAATGTCATACTCCACTTCTTCATCCAGCTCTTCCACAGACTTGTCAATGTATCTAAGGAAGAATGGAGGAAAATGTATATGAAATACAAAGCATGTGAGGCATGAAGAAATAATAAAAAAAAATGTATCAAACTTCCACTTCCTTGAAGAAACAGAAAATAATTCTGATACCATTGTCAACGAGGTCATACTCAAGGTATAACAGTATCAGCTAGTGTTTTCAGATACTGGATGATATAAAATTCTGCGGGAACAAGTTTATTTTCTTATTTCAAGTAAACATGTATTTTATTCTACACGTTTTAAAATTGACTGTTCTGTGCATTGATATCAGACTTGTTTTAGATAGTAACATTTATTGTACAATATGAAGTCTCTATTACATCAACTTTGCCACAAATGTTTGAGAACCATATCGCATGATCACTACAAAAAACATGTGTGTGCTGACCAATATATCAACACCAGAAATTTCAAATATTCTAATTAATATTAGTACTGTCCACAAAAAAACAAAAACAAAAACAAAAAAAAATCACATTTTGGTCGGGCTCTTGTCAAAATCTGCTGGTAAACAACAAACTTTCAGTTTTTTTTTTCATTAAATCATCTTCAAAAACCTCTAAGATAATTTGCTATATTCTTGGTTCAACTGGACTGGCTTAGCTCTTTTGAAAACATTTTGTCTCTCATCCCAGAGACGACTTCTTCTTCGTCTCTGGGATGAGAGACAAAACATTAAACCGATCCAGTTGAACCAAGAAAAACTACCAAGAAGAATGATGATCTGGGCAAATGAGAACCTACATAGATAACTGGTTATACATTCTTATATAATCGTCATTCTAATTCTAGCCTTTAATTACTGCAACATAATTGCAATAGTGATGAAGAAGCAGGTTTTAATTAACAATGCATACCTGTAGTAGGAAGAAGGTCGAGGAGGGGCATCTGGTCTTTCTTGGTCCAGTTCTCTGAATACGGCCTCAGGAAGCTTAACTGCAGGTCCAGACTGAGCGCTGTGATGATGCTCCGTCTTCTTCTTTTCTTTACCTTTATATTTGGACTTTGGAGTGGCTTTGCCACCATTAGCAGACGGGATATCTGTCCGGTCCTTGCCACTACCTCCAACCTCACTACCTCCAGCTCCACCATCACCACCGTTACACACCCCTCCACTGCTTCCACCAGTACCAGATGGCGGAGCATCTTCTGCATCACTGTCTTCCTCTGACACCACATCAATGTTCTCAAAGATGCTAATGCGGTGGATACGTCCTTGAAATTCCAATTCCACCATGCGCTGTGCCTGGGCATAAGTCATCGTCTCTCTGCCTGGGGAATGAGAGCGCTCTGACCGGTTGGGACTACCAGGGGTGTTCCCACCGTGCCCTGGACCACCTCCGTTACCTCCGCTTTCATCTGCATCCCCTGAGCCAAGCAGCGGTGCACGAGGAGGTCGTCCTTTCCTCTTCTTCTGTGGCATAGTCTGTGCTGGAGTTGGGTTGTCATGGTCATAATGGTACAGGTGGTACTCAATGCCGCTGTAGCTCTTGTAGACTTTCCGACAGTTCTCCACAGGACACTCATAAGGTGGCTTGGTGGCCCGTAGGTTATGACAGAAAGTCTTTACATCAAAATCCAGTCCCATTGCGCCAACAGCCACTGCTGGTAAAGATGCTGCTCAGGTTTACATCTGAAACATGTAAACACATATGCCAAGCACTAGTAGAGCAATTTAATTTCTTATATATACAAACAGAGAGTAGAGTACGTTACTGCCATTTAACTGTAACAAAGAAAAACAGTGACAGATGTGTCTGGACATTGTGCACCTGTTATGGTGCAGTCACGTGATCATTACTCCACCACAGAAACACACAAACACACACATACTTCAGCAGCAAACAAACAGTTAAGTTGAGCAAACTAATAACAGGTGCAATTTAGGTCAACAAGCTTTGCCAGTATTCCTGGCTGACTTCAGTAGCTGATGTCTGATTGTTGTGCACCAAAACAACTGTCATAACAGTGGCTTGGTCTGCAAAGGACTCAGCAGAACGTTAACTTAGCATAAAAACAAAATAAAATAATTTGTACAGCATATTAAAGCTAACAGAATGATTTAATGCTAATCCAGTTTACGTTAACCTTAGCATCTCACTGCTGCTTCCTGCTCAAACAATGAAGCGGTGTTGCTGAAAGCTTTAGCTAACAAGCTAATTGCGGTTAGCAAACACCTTCACCAAGACACTTTCCAAACAGTATTGTAACATTATAGTAGCGGCAGAGAACATTATGCTCATAAGCAAGTTACAAGGTAGTCATATTAAAGTTACCTTCCATTGATATTTTATCTAAAGCGAAGTTGTGTTGACGGTGATATTTCATTGGGTTCACTATCCTTAACGTTAGGTTCATATCCATGCTAAATTCAGCCTGAGCACAGAGCATACGGTAGCTAAGTTGAACTGAGGTGTCAATTTAATGGTGCATAGCGAATTTCTTTGGAAGTATTATTGACGACAAACATATAATAGAGTGACTGGAGTTACTATAGCGTATCCCGAGTGCAATTTAGATGACCAGTGAACCCTTTTCACCGTTTCCCTCCACAATGACCTCACCCTGTGTTTCCCAGACACAGAGCAGTCAAATGACAGTGAACGTCTCATTAGATTAGGTTAGCACACAAAAAAGCATCTATGATCAGACACACACTACTTTTACCAAAACCAGAGATCCAATAGACAATCTGTAATCCCTCCTTGTGGCAAAATAGCTCAGAAATATGGAGCTGTACGAAGAAAATATCCAGGAACGCTTAGTTTGCATTGTTGTGGCGTTACTGCTTCGTGTTTTCAGATCACAGCGGTTAAAATGGGATCCTGAAATGCCCGCAAAATAGCACTACACTTATGTTTCGATGCTGAAATGTGACCCAGTTCGCCACATAACGAGTCTCAACCGTTTAACGTTACAGATTTGCACAAGCGTTATAAACACTTACTACTCCACGTTCCTCAGGACTGCGTGCTTCGGAAACCTCACACCAGACCAGAAGGGCTGCAGATCGATTTTTAATTCATTAGATAAATCCACAGGAGGTCACAGGACGCGTAGGTATGGTAAAATGTTTTGTGGAACGGCATAATATCCAGATAATTTCATTGTGATGGGAATAATTCAGGAACTCGGCTGAACAAAAGGGGCATCCATTGCTGTAACGTTACGCCGTAAACGAGGTTGACACATTCGCCACACAAAGCGGGATCTACTTCTCGCATCGAGTATTAAAATAGAGCCTCAACGTACATATTAAACTGTCTGCTGGAAGATTAAATGTTTCTTTTTTTTTCCACTAGTGTTTTTAATTTCCACACGATTAAAAAAAATCTCGCGTGTATCGTGTTAATGTTGCGAATCTGTGGCTTTGCTTTAGGGATGTTGGCAGGAATTTACGTGAAACCTACACTTTATGCGTCAAACACATAATGGTTGTATGAAAATCATTGTGTACATTAGTTTTTAATATAGTTGCAGCACAAACAAGTCATATTAAAAAAAAAAAAAAAGTAGCCAAGAACTTAAGTTTTGTTTTTGCAAGTACATAAATTAAAACAGAATCAAAAACACCAACACGACATAGTCAAGCACAAAATAATATTTATTTCTCTCTCAACATACAGTCTGTGATTAGAGTGCAGCAGGGAAGGGTGGGGTTATGCAGTGGGATACAGAGCAGGCAAAAGCGATCCCACACATCTGAAATACAAGCCTTTTTGACATACAGAGCTTGTTCACCAGGGGGCAATGTTTTCCAGAGAAAAATGAGATGAGCAGAGGAGGAAGTGTCAGATCTGGTCCTCTTTCTCCTCTTCTGTGCATCTCAGTCCTCTGATCACTGCATCCAAATGAATATGCCAACAATACGCTGTTATACCCTCCTCTACTCACTGTGAGTAAGCAGAGAGAGGGGTGGAACCCCCAAAAAAGAAAAAAAAAAAAAAAAACAGATACAAGTGTAACAGAGAACAGAAATCTCTTACTACTGGAAGTATATCACCAAAGCAGAAGACTCTGCATAATATCCTATAAAAGTCCAATTCAAACCGAATTGATGGAATAATATACATCAAAGCAACCCCCTCCACCACCACCACCTCTAAACAGTCAAACAAACAAAATGTACAAATATAAACAAGAAAACTGTACAGTTCACAGCTTGGCAAGACTGGGGTGCTGAAACTGTTCAAATGTGGAGATGTGACATTTATAACCATAGTTGTGTCATTTTAACTTTGCTTTAGGAAACATGAAAAGTTGGCCATGCTCGTCAGTGATTTAAAAAAAAAAAAAAAAAAAAAGAATACAGGCGGTGAAACCCACTATATACACACCATTGGAAACTTTTAAACACAAGTTAAATTTAAGGGAGACGGAATGTTGTGCAAATCTCCCACATCAAGTATATTTTGAATTCTGTAATATATTACTGACAAAGAAAAAAGGCTGTCATCAAAAAAAGAGCAAAAAGAAAAAAAAACAAAAAAAAACACCAAACTTCTAACAAGGCAATAACACTGCTTGGTGAGACTTATTTGTTACTTCAATTCTTAGGGGATCTTTATTTTTAAGTACCATCCAATGTGAGGAAAATGCTCAACTGTACAGTGGAATCACCTCAGACAATAGCAGCATCCCAAAAAAGATCAAGCTTTAACATAAAATCATTTAATAAACATCAGACTGAACTGGTGATTGCACAAGGAAAGTTTACAGTGTATGCTCTGTAAATAGGACAGCCAAGTTGAAAGAACATTTAGTAGTAGTGAATTCTGAGCTTGCTTGGTGGTGTGTGTAGTGTTTATACTTTGCTTGGTAACGTCTGTGTGTTGCTGGGTGATTTGTAACTTTGTTCAACTTTTCAGCTTGCTCCTGTTGCACACGTCAGAGATAAGGCTTGTGGCAAGGCCACGATCAAAGCTTTGTGGAGGGGATAAATTGCACTTTTAAGCCTCACACCTTCACATATGAATTGCTACATTCTGATAAGAGCACTACCAGAGGCATATACTGTATAAAAGGACTATGTACAGTATCATAGGCTCTGGACACTGCCTTTCATCTAAGCACAAGGCTACAACACTGCCAATTCTTGTGCTGTCCTACGCACCTGTTGTCCTATCAAAAAGAGGCTGTGTGTCCAACTGAACCATTCGACCTGAAAAAGTGGATTTTGGCTGCTGGCGTATATATATTTTTAAATCTTTTCCCATCTTCAGTCATTCATTAACCATTTGTTTCTGCAAGGCAACAGTACATCTCACCACTATGGCATTCCATCTGTCACAGGGGTGGAAAGTAAACAAGGATTAAATCATGATTTTATTTAAATAAGAGCATATATTGTGTTAATAGTGCAGTACTACAAGGGCATTTATATGTAAACCAAAAAACAAAAGTGTCTGTAATGCATTAAAAATGAGACTGCACTCAAGCTAAAACAACTTGGATGCGGACATGCTTTGTTTCACAGAAGAAAAGAAATATTTTAATCAATGTCCAAGGCACTACATTCCTTTTCATCTTAAATACTGCCCTGTTTCTGTATCTCAAACCACTGGTATTTGGATTTTCATGTAGTGTGTAAAGTGTACATACATGTAGAAAAAGGCAAAAAAAGAGAGAAAAATCAATGTGAAAACTGTCGTATTAAAGAATAAAGTGAAATGTTTTTCTGATTGCTGACAAATTGTCATGTATGGCTGAGTTTAGACAAAGACCAAAGCCAAAAAGCATTAGGTATTCAGGCATACATACTTAACATTTACTGTATAATATACACACATACCTCACTCACGCGAACTACAGATATAGGTGTTGTATCAAGAATATCAACACTTGCATCATGTTATTTACAAGATCAAATTATGTACACGTGTGGCTCTGCTGAACCAGATCAGAGTGGACTGTCCTACCCATACACACAAACAAATATTAGTTATTAGATTAAGTAGTCCTAGTGGTTTTTGGACAGGCGCCGTTCTCAGCATTGTGCATAACCAGAGGGTAGGCTTGGATTCCTGGGTTTGCCATTGTGACATAGGGCATCATTCTTGCAGCACCAAGCAGGCCTACAGGACCCACAGACCCTACAGGACTAGGTATACCAGACCACTGTGGGGGGTAAAGAGGGTTGGGTACCATCCTGCCATAGGAGCCTGATGGCAAAAGGTATCCAGGAGGGAGCACTGGAGAGGTGTTTGGCACCAGGGATTTAGGCATACCTGGCCCTAAAGTAGAAGTCAGGGGGCAGGACAGAGGAAGATGGAACTTGCTGGATCCAACACGGCATTTCATCTGGAAAGGAAGAGAGTTTACGGGTGGTACAAAACAGTTCCTACACTGTCCAAAAATTACACAAAGACTGATCCTAGGTCATCACGCTCCCTTCCAAATACCTCATGTGAAGCGGCTCCTCTGGGTGGAGCTCTGCCATCCAGTTCCTGCCGAAGTCTCTGCTGTTTGATCTGATTGAGGGAGGGGCGTGGCTGATGAGCTGCCGCCACGGTCTCCTTCGTCCAGTCATCCACTAGTTTGTGAAGGTCGTCGGTAAATGTGCCCCTCTTGTTGTTACTGTTGTTGGTCTGGACCTGAGCAAGACGTGTGATTGGCTGAGGAGGCGGCGTGGCTGTGGTGAGAGATGGCTGCGTCTGAGGGGAGGTGGTCTGAGCTGCAGGCGTGTTCAGAGAGGACCCTGCAAAGACATTACAATCAACAATTTGCCACCATTTGGAAAATCAACGTATCAATTGGCTGCTTTACGGCCACAGTAATTTAAGGCACTTCTACCACAATTAACCTATAACATTATCAGTCATGAAGCCAACCTTAATTTGAGGAAAATAGTCTTCAAAAGTTTGATTAAGGCTAAAGTACCTGTGTATAGCTGCAACTTATTTTACTGCGACACATTTTCCAAAAGAGCAGCCAAAAGATTACATGAAAGATAACAAAATGACTGTCATGAGTAATTACAAACAAATGAAATGTTTGGTACGCAAGCAATGACACAAATTAGCAAACACAAGTAGGCACAGTGCCATGCAACGACAATAGGAAAACAAAACAAAAACATAAAGTCTGTATAGTACCCATGTTTTCAGAGAGGAATGACACATCATAAGTGTCCAAAAAAGATCAAATTAAGTGCACATACAAACATAAGGGAGACTGAAATAGTGAGGACAGAGTAAGAAAGTAAATGAGATAGTTACTACTACTGCGCTCTTTGCCTAGACATAGTCGTTTCAGAGTGGACCCTATAAAAAGGTAAAACAGCACAAGACAGAAACAGTTAGGCTAGGACACACTGCACACCACAGGTATGTGGACAAGCTGCTTCAAAAGCACATTCAGCTATCAAAACAATTAGGGAGAGAAACAGGAGAGGACAAGGGGTTTAAAAATCAGTGAGAAGGACTGGAGGAAAGTGCTTATGTGTTTTCTTCAAAATGATCAATTGGAAAGTTTTGACAGGCTTAGAAAAAGAACAAAAAAAAAAAAAAGCACACTTAGCCTTTGTTTGTTATGCTGCATGTTAAACACTTCCTACAACCCCAAGACCTTCAAATTGAAATTTTTTTGTAAATAAACTTAGCGAAAACAAGGGAGAAAATGGCGTTATTGTTTGTCTCTATAATGCCATCTTGGGCAAAACTTAAATATGGCCATTGTCATTTTAATCAACCTTACACAGAAACTGAATATACCTCAATATGGATTACTGGCCAATTCACTGATAGAGACAGAATAATAGCATGTTCTAAGAAAGGAAGACTGGATTAAAGAGCGATTCCTTCTAGTTCAGCATTTGCCGATGTTAGAATGCCTGTGAAACAAAATAAACAAAACTGAAGGAGCACACAGGTAACTAGCTAGAACGCATCAGAGTCAGCAACTGTCAGAAACATGCAGGTAACTCAAAAGGCAGAAAGGGGAAAAAGAAGAAGTAATATTGATGATACAGCCCTTCATATGGCGGAGCAAGTCTCCATCAGTGCCCTGCCTGGCGCCTGCATCATGCACGTCTTCTCCGTCCAAACATGAGGGACAGAGAGAGCCCACTTCTATCACAGCAAAGGGCCTGACTTATCAGGGAAGGACTGGGGTGGGGGTGGGGTTTCTATTAGCATACAGAGGACTGCTGACTTGGGCAAAGTGCCTAGACTTGGGAGATGTTACACAATCAAAATTAACAGTGGATGGAAACACACAAGAAATAAATAAAGTGTTAAAAAAGGATTTGGGGCGGTCTTTCACACATGTACACAATCTCATACACGTATATAAACAGGCTTCCTGTCTTGTTTTAAAAATCGGACCTCAGGCCCATGTTTGGAGAGGACTTGCCATTCACAAGCCCCACTCTGCTTGTGTCTGATTTGAAAGCCAGAAGCACTGCAAAGCATTTTTATGCAGGGGTGGGGGATTTTAGGCATAATACCCACAAGTGACTGGTCATGAATGTAATTGTGGTACTGAAATATTGCCAGAGGACAGACTGTGTACAGTACCCCAAAAACCTTAAATAAGATGTACTGTCTCGTTACTGCAGGCTAATGAACTGTAGAGGACACACGTATACTCAGGAAATGTTTCCTTTTACATCGTCATGCCAAGATCCTGATGAGACAGTCCAGAATTTGAAGTAATTTCATTACTATCTTCTGTTCTGCCTTATCCTCCGACCACCAGAAAAGCTTGGGAACCAATATCGTATAAAAATCTCCTCAAAAGGAAGGAATCCCGTATAAGGATTCCAGTAATAAGAATGGCACTGCCACAAGATTACAGGAGGCCACACACATGATATAGTATGACTGTGCAAAATACTGAACACTAGTAAAGTAGCAGTGGTGCAAATGCATTAGATATTGCAAATGAAATAATACTGGAATTACTCTGCACCTGCACATATTGCAAGTTACTTTTCAAACAATCCATTTGTTAAAGCGCTTCGTATGAAAACAAGAAATTTTAAGTCATATTGCAACTGTTCTGAAGAGGTGAAAGTGACAAAGGCTGAGCAAAACTGAAAAAGAGCAGCTGCCTATACTAGTTTTAATTCTGGTTTTTCAGTTTGCTTGAATTATCATCCATCAACCTTTCTTCATATACCAGAGGAGGGCGTCAAAGTAAAAAAAAAAAAATTCTATGTACAGTGGCTTTAATTACATTGGTATGAGCCACTTTGGGAGAAGTTCATCTTTTAAGCATGTTTAATTATTAATATGTTGATCAACTGAAACACAGAGCAATAATTAACCTGATAGTATACTACGTTTTATTATTTATGCTTACAGATTGAAAGCAAACATTTCCTGATTGCACATGTTTTTGCTGACTTGTGTTTATAGAAATGTAATTTGAGTGAGGGATACCCTCTGGCTGGCAGAAAAAAAAAAAAAAAAAAGATATCAAACTCAAGCTTTGATATTGCTGAGGGAGGGGGCCAGTGGTAAGAGTCAAAAAAGGGGATGTAAGTGAGAAGGACGGAGAGGAGGGTGAAATAGAAATCTGCTGTATTACATAAAAAAACTTGGCTGACAGAAGAGAAAGGCAGGTAAAAGAACAGAAAAATGGAATGAGTGAGGGGAAATAGAAAAGAACAAATACAAACAGATGGACAGAGACACAGGTCCACTGAGGAATCTAGTGCGTGGTTTGCTACTAGATTTATAGGTGACTCTCTCTGACGTTTGGTGGTAAACCGTCCAGCCTGTAAAAATGAATATAAGAGGGAAGAAGAGAAGAAACAAGAGAGACACTTTGTAAAAGTGCACAGAGACCGGGATGAGACCCCCACCATTAAAAGCAGCAGCAGCTAAGGATACTAAGAAGGAATTCATGATAAGCTGAGGGCACTACATTTTCTCCAGATCTTTTTTTCTTTTTTAAATGATGGGATATTTTCCACTAATTATAATGTACAGACTTTTAAGGTACGCTGGAAAAAACATCAGGTTAGTGTATTTTGGCTGTGTGGTAGAATTTTGTGTCTGATATAATCCATTATATTCACATGCTTTTAAATTAGCTTACTCAAGAAAAAAAACAAACTGATGTATCATAACTTCTTAGACAAAATTATGATACAATATACAAGAGTTTCTAATCTTGTAGAGCATTAATCTATAACAAGAGATTCAGTCATGCAAGCAAATAAAAACCTTTACAAGTTCAAGTGTAAACTGAAACTGGACAGTAAAAACACCATCTAAGATATTGCTTATAAATTTTAAATGTATATTGCAAAAAAAGAGAGAAATTAGCCTAACTTACCAAAAACTGCATTACATCAGATGAAGAAAAAATACTGTATTCATACATTGACATAACAAGTCAGTTATTGTAAGCTCAGAAATTTCACAGAGGAATTTTTATAATACTTGTAACAGATGGGTTCAAGTACATTATTACTATTCTGCTTTCCTCCACCTGTGCATTTTTAAGAGTGGCTCTCCAAATGTAGTTTAGTTCACTAAAAGGAGACCCTCTTAATGCTACAGTATGATTTGCAAGATGCCATCAAGATACCTTTTGTAGCACTTTTTTTTGGATGTTTTCCTCTGAACACACACACATAAATATGCATAAACCTATATTCCATACCTTGGGCAACATTAGCTTGGGAAGCCATTCTGTCACCGTGTAGACCAGCATATATGTTGTCTGAGGAAAAAGACCCCTTCAAGGAACAAGGCTGTTGGGTATGGACCTGCTCTGGGGCAGTGCTGGGCTGACTACCAGAGCTGGAGCTTCCACTGGAGTGGGCAGAGCCATCTGATAAAACTGAACTTTTAGCAGGAGAGCCAGAAGAGCTGGCAGCACTCTCACCTTGGTGAAAAAAAGAAGAGGGAAAAAAAAAAAAAAAAAAGAGAATGAGTCAGAGTGAATCACACACTCCTACATTTTTTTCTAAACCTGTTTTCCACTGGTACAAGATGCACGTTTCCAACAGAAAATGCCCTTATATATACACACACAAATCCACACACGGACCAATTATCACCACACCATCCCTTCCCACACACCTTTTCTCTCAACACTGTTGCTGTTGAGGTTGTTTCTGAGCTGCTGCACCATTGGATTGAGCAGTTTTCCAGCCTTCAGCTTATGTTTGCTGGCCCTGCGTCTGCGACCACTTGGAGGTGCAGCATGAAGAAGGCCTACATTCGGAGGCAGAGTTTTACCCAGTTCCTTGTACAGATGCTCAATCTCACTCCTTTGGAAGGCCTGCAGCTCTGAGATTTCCTTCATGTGTCTAATAAAAGAATGGAGACAAAGTAGTTAAAACTGACAGCAGCCATCAGAAAATAATGCTGATTGTAAGAGTCTAAGTTTTATTTTACACTACTGTAGGACATTTACTACAATAAAAATATTCTATGCAATAGCCAAAGCTGTGACTACCAAGGGTATTTGCTGAAATTATTACTTATCAGAAGCAACTTAACTTGATACACTACCAACGCTGTGGTTAAGGATAGTGCCATATTTATGAGTCACTTACTGATAGATGGCCATTTCTAATAATTATAATATTCTAATTAATTTGTGACACTTGTGTTACACTATGGCAGTTTTCCAGTTGGTGCCTGACATGTCATGTGTCGTACAAGATTCCTGTCAATAAATAGCAAATCAAATGTTAAATATGCATTAGCAATTTCAAACTCTGAAAGTAGTTATTGAACATCACAGGTTATGAATACAGTAATGACAGACTTTTCAGCTTTAGTTGTAAGTATGCAAGTTACTTTACTTTTCTCTCAGTTTCTGCAGTTCTTTCCTCATGTCTGCATCCTCAAACTCAGAATCATTGTCACTGCTAATGTAGGATGACTGGGCATGTCCTGCAGAAGGTGAAGGAGCATGACCGTTCATTGCCACAGGCTGCCGGCTCGGTGAATCAGCGCTCTGCTCACTTTTGCTCCGGCCAGTACGCCGCAGGAAAGCCACTGCCCTCTTCATGAGGTCGCTTCCGCTATGTTCAGACAGGGCATGGGCAGGGGGAGTAGGGTGGGGAGGGAGGGCTATGCTGCTGCTTTCTTCATCTGCTGAATCAGAGTACAGGTGAGAGGAGTGGTAGTAGTGGCGAGGTGTGGAAGTGTCTATGGTCTGGGCACGGGGAATATGGCAAGGGGTGCTATCTGGGCTGGAAGCAGGGGTGACTTGGTAGAAGTTAGGCGGGGCGGAGTAACGGTTGCTATGGGGTTTGGAGGTTTCTGCATTCTCATCATCTGGTGCAGCAGATACAGATGACTTGCCAACAAGCATACCATCTTTGTCAGTCCTGCCTGGGCCTTTTGTCAGACTGTGAGACCCTCCAGAACCACTAGAGGGTGCTGCAGAACTACAGGTACTGTGGCTTGTCTTGCTTTTCTCTAAATGGCAAATAACATCCGGTGGGGTGGGGATGATCTGGCAGGAAAAGAAGCCAATGTTGATAACAAAATTAGAGACCATCAACATCATCAACTAATGCAATGTTTGAACAACTAACTGGCACAGGACAGACACCGGCATAAGTCATGACCTGCAATTTCATTAAATTTGGTGAAATGACATTTATATTGAGCAGATTTGCTCCTTTCAAGTTTCGAAAGTGAATTCTTACTTGGAAACGGCTCTTGGAACCATATGAACTTGAGGTGGAAGTTGCATCTCTTCTGCTTGAAACCCTATTAGTGGCTGAGGAATCACAGAGAATATATTTTTTGTACATTTTTATTTTCAAGCTGTTGTGCAGTAATGATAGGAGATAATAGAGGACTTCAACCTACCTGCCACAGCAGAGTCACTTAGTGCACCCACAGTATCTGTACTCTCAGGTATCTGAGGCTAACAGAAAGAGAAAAAAGGTGTGTTAGTATGTGGGAGGTTGTAATAATTGAAAAGTGGTAATTTGCCAGAAGGAGTTCATCAGTGGGCTAAGGCTAACCATTATCCTCCTCTGACCTGTGTTTTGTCTGAATGAGTCAGACCCTGTTTTGTTTTTCGAAGTACACACACACACACAATGAAGACATCAGAGGAGGATTATGATGAATTATCTGGCTGACAGCAGTAATTTTGTTATCCTCTCCTTTACCTAAACACAGTATTAGTCTTGTTCTTTGCAGCCACTAGTCAAATCAATACAAAAGTGCAAGGAAGCCAATGAAGGATGATGCCATTAACTTACCAACCACTGTAAGAATGGCCACATCTCTTCTATCACTCTCTCATTCACACACATGCAGACAAATAAAATATGGATTTACCAGCAGCTCTGCCTTCTTCTTTGCAAGTGCTCCCTCGGTGCTTTGGCTGTCTGAGACTGGTGTTGCGCTCACTCCCTCTGTGGTGGAAGCCTGGGGGTCAGAGGTAGAACTGCAAGACTGGGCTGGAGCATGCTCTTGGTACAAGAGGTTTCTTAGTTTCTCATCCAGAGTCTTGATGGTACGGTCAACAAACTCCACCCTTCGTGGTCCCTCACTATCTGACTCCCCTGGTCCACCACTTGCTGTTGACTGCTGCTGGGTTGACACTTGGGAGCTCTGAGAGGCCTGGGAGGATTGATGGGCTGGACTTTGGGGCTGGGACGTCACTGGCTGCACTGATGCAGCATAAGGTTGTTGCAGGACCACAGATTGATGGGAAGCCACCTGAGGGGGTAGTTCCCCAGTAGGACTGGTCTTCAGGTTGGGCTGATTAGTTTGAGAGGAGGCCAAACCAGCTGCCCCTTTATCACTGGCATTCACTTCTAGAGAGACAGGTGGCACAATAGCACAGCATGGCATCTCCGTTACCATAGAGACAGCTGAGATGCAAGGCTCCTCTGCAGGAAGGGAGCTGTTATGGCTGACACCTGCAGCAGTAAGGTTATGTTTCGTTACACAGGGCTGTGGCTGCTGGACCCTAGCTTTGCCCAAGTTTTGGTCCTGAGGTTGTACTGATGACTGGGAGGAGGACGGGCTCTGTGAGGATAAAGATGCAGCTGGGGTAGACACTGCAGCAACATTGCTGTTGGGCCTGGCTGATAACACAGGCTTTTCAGATTCTAGAGAAATCAAAACGTAAGGGTTAATTAGAAGAAGAACAGATTGGGAGTTAAACACATGGGACATAAAGAAGGGAGGCTGGGTCCTGTGGGTGCCAGAGTGTTACATCATTGCATGCCTTCCCCCCATCAGGCACTTGTCAGCTAGAGTATAAATCCTGCCCTTCATTTTTGCCTAGAACCACTGCAGAAGCACTCTTATATAACTGACCCCAACGGCTGAACTGCACACACGCACTACAGCATGCGTAACATCTTCAGAATGAACAGCAAGACAAGACAATTCTGTGTGTTCCCTAGAAAACAGCCATCCTCATATGAAAGATTTCTGCTCATTAAGACAATCTGTAGAAATGTGACAAGTATCAATTATGTTTTACAAGTATGCAGCATACCATGGGCTGTAGAGGTTTGAGGCATTGTCTTCTCGTCAAGCATGGGAGTTTCATCCACTGGACAGATGATAAACCAGCGTTTGCCAGTGTGGAGGACTGTCAAGGACACAGACAGAGAAAAACTCATAAATCTACACCCATTTTAAAATCTGCTCAGGAGGATAGTTTAGACATCAGCTGAGGAGAATATGGAAATAAAGATAAGACAAATCTTTTTTTGTGCTTGAAGGTTCAGTGTATGTGCTGAATGTACGCTATGTGTGTATTGCCCTCTATAGTAGATCAGAACAGATTTCAATCTTATGACATGTGGCATCCAGTGCTAACATTCATTACTGCCATTTCCAACATTTGTGTGTGAATCTGTGTTAGCCCCTCCCATTACTTAAAAAAACAGAATGAACAAAGCAGATATTGGCTTTCACATTTTTGCCTTTTTAAGTCACCATAGGGAAGGGTGAGGCAGTCTACAACTACAGTACTAAATGTTACAAAATATTACACATGGACCTTTTAGTAAATAAATAAATATGGTGTAAAAAACAAACTCACCATTTTGCTGGTACACTAGCTGTGGGGAGCTGGGTGCAGTGGCCTTCAAACCCTAAAGAACAGAGTAACGATTACTACTGCATGGACTGCATTTGAATAACCATTAAAAGTTTCTTAAAGCAGCAGAAAGGGCTAAACTGGAGAAGGGAAATTCAGTTAGATCAAAATGTCACATCAGCAAGAGTGGTATTTTTGGCAGCTTCTGTTGGCAGCACTGCATGTAAAGTCATCTTGAGTGCGCTGTCAAGATGATGCATCCCAAAGCATAGGCACTCCTAGACTGATTGTGCCATCGCAGCTATTAACTGCCAACAGTTCCTTTCTCACCTCTGCTCCCAGAATGCAAGCTCCATCATTCTGTTTGGGACTGCCTCCCTGGTCAGAGCTCCTCTCACCCTCAGTGTCTTCACTCAGCATGTCCTCAGCCTTTTCCACAATGTCCTTCAGTTGCTCAATAAACACCTCTTTTTCCAGTGGCAGAATGAAATCATTTTCCACCTGAGAGGAAGGAAAATGGGCACAAAACATTAAGGGTTTTATCTTACCACCCAGTGCTTAAAATAACTTTATTCATGGCTCGAGCAAGCATGATGAGGAAGGAAAACAACATTCAGACCGTAAACAAAATTATTTCAGTAGGAATTACACTATGAAATATTGATCCACCCATCTAAATATAAATTTAGCTTAATTTGGAGAGACTGAAGGAGACACAGAGCAAGAGAAGCACAGACATAGATTTTGCTGCATTGCAGCTGAGGACAGCAACATGAGGAGTTTCAGACTTGGCCACAGAAACAGATCTACAGCAGTGCGCTGCGTTGAGCACATTTATGAATTTTTTTTACTGATTAAAGGGGGGGTAACTCATTCTCTCACATACCATGTATGTAGCTATTTCTTCTGGTGCATCTCCATCCAAGTCAAACTTGAAAGTGACCATCTTATGGTTGTGCGTTTCCAACTGACACTCTACCATCTTATCCCCAGTGTTACACACCTATAAGAAGGGACAATATAAAATACATTATCTGATGTAACAGGTTTCCAACACAGAGTAAATTTCTGAAGCCTTTGTTCGAAAGTATAGTTGGGATACCCACGTTGAGCATGCTGAGCTTTGGCCTACTAATCTTCTCCTGTCGTGACCGAGTACGTGTAGATCTGCGGTGGTGTTTACGGACTTTCCCCTCGCCTTTACTTCCATGTGTCCCCTCGCAACCATCACTCATTTCTTTTCCTGAGGTAGCATCTGAGTTAACACTGGTGTTTGGAAAACAGTATATACACATTAATACATGTTTGGGTTAATCCACAAGTACAAAAACAAGAGAAAATCAAAAAAAAAAAAAAAAAAAAAAAAAAAAAAAATAGAAAAAATGTATTGTAAATTTGTATTTGTCAAAGGAAGATAGGCGAAATGACAATAATTCAAAGAACTCTGGTAAAAACGTTCTGACATCCCTATATACATTATAAACAATATCAGGGAGACCGTGTTTCACTCTGCGAACTTTTTTTTTCCCTCTGTACCCACCCATTCTGATACAGAAGTTTTACATTAGGCCAGTGGTTTGACAGTTTACCAGTACACAAAGCCTTTCTCAACACAGAGCTCAGTGAGAATGTTTTGTAAATTTAGTACTGTGGAATGGTGTGCAGGATTTGGTGAAAATTGATATTATCAGATATTGCTCACAAAGAGCTCAAAATCAGCTTAAATGGATGTAGATTTGTGAGGGATTACACTTAATCTGCATAATACATTAAGAAAAAAATAATTTCTAGAAAGCATAAGAAAAGTCAGCTACTGTTGTACACAATTATAATTAGACAAACAGGTGCCATTTTACTGGCTTTACAGAATTTTTTCTTAAAAAAAAAATAGCGCTATCCTTTGGTCACCACTGTACCGGAAATACTCAAAGATCTACATTTTAGTGCTGAGCAGGGAGGAGCATTATGCAAAACCTGTCCAATTACATGTATGCAAAAGGCTGAGCTGAGGAGCACTGTGCAAAACAATCAACATAGCTGCACTTTTATTTTTTTAACTTTATGATTTTATTTACTGCATTATTTATTATTTAGAATAAGGCTTTGTATTGCAGTAGTTTGTGTTCGAATGTTTTAGTTTGAAAAAAAAATAAAAATTTTAAAATGGTTTGTAATTCTGTGCATTTTCTTTGATAAAGCAAGTAGACAACTCGTAAAACTGTCTTCAAACACATCATAAAGCCACGCAGCCCTGGAACTCTATTTTACCATAAAAACATTCATTTTGTTAAATACAAACATCATTAGCTACAAATTCAAGTTACTGCCAAGAATTCTTTCAACTTATGCTTCTCAGTGTCAGTGCAACTACATATACTATATTGTAGCCACACAAACAATAATTGGTTCAGATATTAGTAGTAGTAGTAATAGTATAGTATATGTATTTGACAAAACTGACAGCTGGTTCATGTTTTCTCCAACTAATTAGGCATTTCTTTGAAACTAGCTAGTAAAAAGTAGCCACCTACAATGATAGCTAAAGGAAATGAGCTAATACCTGTCATAGCTCTGTCCTGCTGAGTGTTTCTCTCCAGCTTGATCCTATGGAAGGAACAAAATTCAGAAATAAGAGACTAAATGGATTATGAAGAGTCACAGTTTTCAGACATTTCACTTTGACAGGAGAGGATGCCCAGGGATGTTATATATGCAGCGGGTAGGGTGTGGAAAATAAGCTAGCAAATGGGGATAGAACTTCAAAAAGTTATTTGCTCATACCTCCACAGTGGTATCTGCTGGACCCTGACCAACAGCTCCTGTCATAGCACTAGGCTGTTTCTGCTGAGTCAAACTGGCAGATCCTGATGATGCATTCTGAGAATCAGAAGGGTGCAGTGCAGGAATCTGGCTTTGATTATGAGTCTGACTCTGGTTTTGTGGGGGCAGCTGGCATAGATTCTTATTGTCCAGCTGGGCAGCAGTAGTTACAGCTCCTGTATCAGAGCCAATCTGCATGGGTGTAGAGGACACTGCTGGTTGTGTAAGCTGAGAAGCCTGGACTGTGTGGGAAGGAGGGACAAGCGCAGGGGGGCCAACGGGGTTCTGCTGGGGAACCTGCTATACAAGACAAAAAAAAGATATCAGGTACATACTTTCTGACATCCCTATAAATAATATAAACTATGTAACATAATTATGACAGATACAAATATGTGGGCATGTGCAGCATTCGGCTCTTTAGTCCTACAGTAATTCAACAATTAAAATATATCAGACTTAATGATATGTAAAGGACACCTAGCAACCTGCATCAGCTAGGCCGCCATCCAAGTCATACCCGAGTTCTTTGACATAAATTATTGTTTGTCATTATTTAGGATAGTTTCACTAAAATAAAAGCTTTGTTGTGATGCAAAAGATGAAAACAATCAAAACAATGACAGAGGTTATCAGAATCACAAGTTCACCCCAGCCACCCTTAAAACACACTAACACTCCAATTCCAAAGCACACCTTCTTAGTAAACATCTGCACTCCACTGCAGCCTTTATAATTACCTGTATCAGGGACTGAGTGCTTCCGTTTTTGGGAGGGTGTGTGTTCAGGACCGAGGCAGTGTGTGCGTGTACTGAGTGTGTGGTTAATGGTGAAATAAATGCAGGTTGTGGAATGGAAACATCAGCTCTAACACTCTGCAACATGGCAGTGGTGGAGTGGTGCTGAGGGGAAGTGGGTCGCATTTTACCCATCACAGGTGTGGGAGATGGTATGAGTGAAACCGGAATTGATGGGGTGAAAATATTTTCAGTGAGTAGGGGGGAAAGAGGAGAGACAGAAGGAGTTACAGGAAGAGTTTGGCCAGGAGATAAGAAAATGGGATTGAGGGAAGAGGAGGTTGAAGTATGGGGGACAGAGCAGTGAGGGTAAGATGATTCACAGTCAGTCACAGCTGGCAACACCTGGACTGTGGGATACTGTGAAGGGAACTGAGGAAAAGACAAAATGAAAAAGAGAAAAATCAAATAATCTAGAGGTCAAGGTTGATACACAGGAGGATTATTATTTCCATCATGTTAACTTGCTTCAAAACAAAATGGTGTGTAAACGTCGTAGCAGACTACAACACAGTGAAAGCAGACTGATGATACCTGGGACTGGTGTGTTGTTTGTAGAGAAGATGAAATCTGCAGAGGTTGGAGCTGTTGGTGGACAGAAGCCTGAGAAGGTAGAGGCTGGGATGGTGCACTGGAAGCTGCCTGTTTGACATTCAGCCCATAGCTCTGTCCGTCTTGTCCTAGTTGTGAAAGGTGTTGACCAGCAGCAATATTCTACAGACAGAAAAAATGCACACAATGAGGAAAAGAGGGAGAGGAAGTTAACCAGTGGCAAGGATTCAAGTTACATCTCTGAAAATCTGCATTTCCTGCCATTGACCAAGATTAGAATAGCTCACATTATACATCCTGTCTCTACGCCTGGTCATATTGTGATGCTGCACAGAACAAGCCTAGGATGGCTTCATTATCTCTCTATCCATATAAACTCTGTTTATAGCATCTTTTAACTAACATGTTCTGAATTCAACAGCAGTAAATCAAAACCAACAAACCAAAGGATTAATACAAAGGAGCTGGAAGCGTAGTCAAAAATAGTTTTACAATTATTCCCGAGTCCCATAGTAACAAATTCAGGCAAAGTCATTCTACCTGATTCAGGAAAGCAGCGAAGCAAAGATTGGGCTGAAACTGATGAAAAATGAAAACAGGGCAGGGTCAGAAAAAGGGAATACAAACAGAATCCAAGACTGGGGCACTGTGTGTGCAACCTAACTAAATGTACTGTGCGAATAATTGACACTACACACTCACCTGTTGTGATATTTGTGCAGCCTGGCTATGCTGAGAAGCAGCTGAAATGCCTTGTTGAGTCACGAACTGGCTGGCTCCTCCATAAGTCTGTGAAGCAGCATTAGGCTGTGCAGGCAGGTACTGGCTCTGATCTGGAGCAGTCTGCTGCTGTAGCCCACTGAGGGAGGAATGTGCATAGGTCTGAGATGCAGCATCAGGTAGGCCTGCAGCAGGGTAACTCTGTTGTGGTACTGCAACATTTATAGCTGAGGATGGTGTTGGATGGGGCTGGGGAGTAGGAGTCTGAACTGCAGTCTGGGATAAATCCTGGCTCTGCTGTGGAACTGGAGGCTGCAGAGACGTCTGACTGTGCTGTTGCAAAGCTGGTGTGAGTTCTTGTTGTCGAGTAGAAGACTGCAGGCTTTGCAGAACAGGTTGTTGTGTCTTTTGTTGGTGTATATTTGATGCCGTTTCTTGGCTGTGCTGGAGATTAGGCAGAATCGATATTAAGCCTTGCCCAGCATGTTGTGTTTGTTGAATACTGGACTGAGCATTTTGTGGTGGAGACTGTTGGTGCTCTTGCTGAATCTGTTGGCTGTTAAGTGCTGGTGTGCATGAGCTCTGGCCAGGCTGCTGACTCTGCAGTTGGACTGTGGCTTGGACGTGCAGCAGTGAGCTGGGAGCCTGTGCCGGATGACACTGAGCTGAGGCTGCCAATGTTGGTGCTGCAGATGCAACAGGATAGCTTTGTGCTGGCTGCTGTACTGTCAGACTAGCTGCTGCACTCAGTTGCTGAGCTGGATTAGGATATCCTGATGAAGACTGAACCTGTTGTGTTGGAGCCATATAGGTCTGACACGTTTGCTGGATCGGTACAGGAAATGAAGAGCTTTGTCCTGCTCCCTGCTGCTGTTGTTGACCTGGCGCTTGGTAGCTTTGCACATGTTGTGGTACTGCTGGGCACTGTTGAACATTAGGAGGGGTGTAGCTAGCGGCATTATTTGTTTGCTGGATGTTGACCGAACAAATATTGTTTGGAGCTGGTGCTGCAGCACTTGAATGGCCACCATAAGGAGCAGCAGAGTAACTCTGTCCAGGCTGGATGTACTGCAGAGGCGTGTGCACTGCTGTGTTTGATGAAGGCAGGCCCTGGACAGACGGCTGATTCTGGTGACCTGCAGAACTAGCCTAAGAACATAAGAGATAAACAAACGTGATTGGGAATAATTTGAGTCATGGTTAAAATGCTACAAATGTGTTAAAATCATATAGGATACGTATAAAGACAGGATAAGGCATAAAAACATGTTCATAAAACATCTGATTTTACAGTAAGCAGACAGTGACAGGTATGTGCTAAAAAGGAGGCAAGGGAGAAACAGAACAAATTGAAGGAGATGAGACAGCTGCCACTTCTGTAATCAGCCACCACCTACACAGGATATAAGCCAAGCTACGGAGACAGACAGTTGTGATATTGGGCCGGTAAGCATGAAGTGAAGATGTTAAGGCCTGGGTCAGTTCTAGAAGGATTGGCTAAGGTTAATCAGCAGGAAGAATGTGCATCTGTTAGAGACTGTGCCACCGTCTTCCAACCGGAGCGAGTTTGTGATTTTTAGGAAGACGGTCAGCTCTTGAGGCCTATGTAGGCAGCAAGACTTAGACAGCAAAGGGAAGTTCAGGCCAGCTCCATGCAGATTAATGCTGAACTTCCTACTAATTGGGAGAAATTAGGTAAGCAGGCAAAGACCTCATTTATAGTAAACCAAAGGGACTTGTCAGCTATTGATCTAGTGACCTACCACTCCGACAGCCCTGGTAACTTGCTGCTCTTGAGCACTGTATCTATTCATGCAGTCCTGGAGGGTTTCTTGGTCCCCAACTGAACTTCCACTCAGAAGATGCCTCTTCAGGCTCCCGTCTCCATCACTTTGCGCTGGCCTACGAGCAGCTGAGGGGTGCACCAACAAGGTTTGGGTGGATGTAATGTGACACGGGGATGGTTTGCGACTAATTATATTGTACAGTGACTTCTGCAGCAGTGAGAAATCTGAACAGGGGTTCACCCCATATCCAGGGGAGGGTGTTATGCCACCTGTGGAGGAGGTGTGTTTCAGGTCACATGGACAAAGATGTGCTGGCAAAACAGAGGTGTGGCGGTTACTGACTTCACGTGTCTTCAGATGAATCAAAGCAAGGCAGGCTTGGCACATGTGTCCTCTTTGCATTGCAAATAAATGGTTGTGATGGGAGGCAAGATTTATAAGACTGCTTAAGTCAGAGTGTCTGCGTCCACTTGGTACATGTCCTACCAAATTTTCACTGGACAATTCTGATAAAGGTTTGATGCAGGTGTCACTGAGGCGACGGAATTCAGAAGGGGAAGAGAAAGTGATGACCGGTAACACTGGCGGTGAACTCTGGGAAAGAAACTCATCGTTAGTCTCTGAGTTAACCTCTGTGGGGCTGAGCTCAGACTGGCATGCTGATACTCTGGGGGTGGGACTGATTGATCTCTGAGAGTTAACGAGTGCATGGAGTTGAGCAATGTGGTTTGCCCTGTGAGTGTCAATAACAGGGGCACTTCCTCTCCGGGCTGCTGCTCCCAAATGAGTCCTGAGCTCTGGGCTCAGCGTTGCCTTCCACACTTCACCTTTCTCACAGGAGTGAGGACGAGCTGATGCCAGAAGAGGTCTCTGGCACTGATCAAGCTGATACCCAAAAGGCAAAAATAAAAAAAACAAAAATAAAGAACAAAAAAACTATAAGGTGAAATGATAATTGTAAAAAAGATAGTTTTCAAGAACACATAGTGCATGTATCTATACTGTAAGGGCTACTGCAATGTGGTGATGATGAAGATTCATGTTCACATATCAAAGATGTACATGGGTGTGTTTATATGGACTTGAGTGTTCTGGCTTTAACCACATGTACAAAATTATCTCGTTTGTTCACGTAAACATCGCATCCCAATTTTAGAATAATTGACAAGTGCAAGAGGATAATCTTGAACAAAAAACAGATCATACTAGGTAGGACAGACCAAAAGAAAGACTGCTATCGGCTGCTTCTACAGGCATAGATTCAGCCAAATGACATAAACACAAAAATGTAAATATACTCAGCAGTTGTTGGTATTGTAAATTTAAAAAAAAGTGTATTCAGATACCAGGACACTTGTATGATACATATGGGGATATGAACACCCAGATACCTGATTTATGATCAAACCTGGAATAATCAGGACACCGATGCACATGTGAACACAATCAGGATGTGATGAATGTTTAGGTGACATTTGTAGAGACCAATACCTTTTGTCTGGTGCACCAGACACAGGAACACTGACTGCTTGCAAAAAGTATACATTTTAATAAATCTGAATGTTCAGTCAGTTTGGGCGTGTGCCCCCGATACAGACCTGCTGTGTTGCCATAGTGATAGGCTCCAACAGGGACTGGTAGAGGACACTCTGTTGGCTGCTATGTGAATCTGAGTACACAGTAGAGCCTGTGCCACTGTCAAGTGTGCCGTCAGCTGCAGAGACACATGCACAAATCATGAGCTCATAAAAAGCCAAAGAATAAAGATGTGTGTCCTTTGGTGAGGGGACAGAATATCTTACATGTCACTGATGTAGCACTGGTTGGTAGGTTACGCAGTCTGTGCTGGTCTGCCTCTGGGTCTTCTGAATCAGGCAAAAGGGGTTGTCCTACATGTGCAACCCCAACAGAGATGCCCTGAGATGGGGTCATCTGAACCCTGTGGCCTCCTTCACTCTGATCCAGTGGAACTGCAGCAGACACAGTTCTCTCTCTCCTCCATTTGATCAGTGCCACACGATCCCTGATCGACTTCCCCACAGTCTTAGCATCACTCTCGTGGAAGAAGCCAGACTCCACCTGACAAAGAAAGGGGAAGAGCATGACTTCCAGGATATTTTTAGCAATAAGCATGTGAGAGAAGGGAGGGTGCAAGACAGAGAGAGCAAGAAAGAGAAAGACCAACAAAAGGAAGGAAAAGGAATCTATTTTAAGGGGATCAGACCAGTGGGGAACTATTCCTTTTGTCAGCAGCTGAGCTCACTGTTCAACAGGGCAGTCTGGACTCCAACATCTGCAAATTAAGATGGTGACACAATGCACAAAGCGAATCCATCTTATATATAATCTCCTAAATAGTCCGGATCTCAAAACCCAAATCGAAAAAAATAAAGTATATTTAAACTGACAGATCCAGATCTCTTAATAAAGAAATAAACCATGATCATCAGTTGCTTGTTTGCAAAGAAATTACTCAAGTGCATAAGGAGCACATTTAGCATACAGTCTATTAAAATGTAACCACTGCTGAAATGAGGCCAAAACAGCCAAAGACAAATGAAGCAAAGGGAGCAAATGATAAAGTTCAGAAACCGATAGAAAGCAGAAACAGGAATGAAAGAAAATGGATAAAATAACCAAAAACTGGAGGACAGAAAAGCAGGTTATCAAAATGTAATTGTATCACTTGGTTGGGTGAACAAAAGTTCTCTGCAATTGTGTGGGAATAATTCATTTGGAAAACACTGAACAATTTTCTATTGCAATGGCTGAGAAGTTTCAATGAGAACAATACAATGCGTGCTGCTCATTCATAATTAAGAATATTAAATAATAAAGGCTGAAAATATCTAGATTTGCCTTGACAAACTAAAAGGGCAGAGATGTACACTCCTCCTGGCAAGGACTTAACAGTTGGGAATCTAGAATCAGCTTTGAAGTACAAATAATACTTTATGTCTCCAAGCTAATGAGTTATCTTTTTTTCCCCACTGTCAACATATTTTTAATCAATGTTTCACATTGCAAAACAATAAAGTCAACTTCAACTTGCAAAAAGAAGAAATCAAGAGGTTAGAGCATGTCCCAAGTGTGGCTTATGCTGCGTTTCCACTACGTGGTATCTGCTCGACTCGACTCCACTTGGCCATATTTCCACTACAGTGGAACCGGCTCGGCTCCAGTCAGTATTCTGATGTAGCACATTTATTTCCGTCTCGACTGCTCAAAGAGTTGCTGAAAACTGGCTTGTTGCGCGTTGTCTCGTCTGAATTTTTGCATTAGCCACCTAAGATTGAATCTCCTCGACTGACCATGGTGTAGTTTTGGGCTGTTATGTGGATTAATGTATCGCTATTTTTACTGTCTACTTCTGCATCTGTGTTTTGTAAAAGGACGGGTCACAGAGAAAACTGTCCAACCAATCAGTGGTCAGCAGTGTTCCTATGTCACATTTTGGTATCGGCTCCAACATTTTGGAACCTTGGCGGAGGTGGCACTAAAAAAAACTAGTACCAGGTACTAGATTCCAGGCCCTCTTTCGTAATGGAAATGCTAAAAGACCGAGTCAAGCCGGTACCACGCAGTGGAAATGCAGCATTAGTTTCACAAAGAACAGATAACAGTGCTACCTGTAACATTTGTAAAATTATCATTCAACAGTGAAAAACAGCTGCGTTGACACCGACAACATGTGAAGGGCAAAAAAAAAAACTTGGTGATAAAAACTGAACAGAATCAATAATGGCCCTGCTTATCAAAAACAATATAAAATTATTATTAATTCCCATCCCTCACAGAGTATGAGGATGTGAAATGTCAGAGGGGGTAAAAAGTCAGCCTCAAGTGGTTCAATAAGTAAGTAGATGTGTGGTTATATTCATTGTAATTTAATGTGGGTTGTGTTTTTCTATACAGCAGTAAGCTAGAACAGTGATATTAAGGCTTCCAGGCTTTATTATATTGTAGCTCCCACATTGGGGGGGGGTTACTTGGGCTCTGTGTTGTGGATACCTTATCGGATTATGATGTGCAGTCAAGAAAACCATATAAACAAAAAACAGAAAAAAGAAAACTACAATCATTTACTATTCATTCTCCAATGCCAATAAGATACAAATGGGTGGTTGAAACATACTGCAAATGACAGCCAATTATACATATATAATATACAAACATTTAAAATGGGAAACTATGAGATAGATTTTGAAATATATTAACTATGTCCCAATGTAGGGTGGGTTCAATGTTCAATAAAGAATTAAATTAGGTTAGGATTTATAAAGATGCAGTAAATCTCAATAACATGAATAAAATGTATAAATAAGTGTTTTATGACTAATTATTCACTCACCATCTCTTGGGCCACAACTTCAGGGACCTCCTTTTCCAAGTCAAAAGTAAACTCGATGGCTCCACTCTCCTTGTATTTCCCTTTTAACTTCTTGTGGTCTTCTACCCACAGCTTCAGGGCTATTGAAACCTTTTTCCCATCATCCTCCTCAGCTAGCTCCACCCTAACGCCTGTGTCCTCAGCAAAGAAGGCATGGTTCAACAGGTCTTTGATGGTGTAGCTGATAAACCAAACAGAAGAGCAATACATGTGTGTTGTGTTACACATCTTTTCTTGTTTGTTTTTTCATGCAAAATCATTAAGAGTATAAAACTACACAGCAGAGTGTAACCTGTACAGTGCCTAGAGGACAAAGCCACTCTGTTAGCATTCATGCTTCAACAAAAACTGCTTTGGCCATAAAAAAGCCACAGAGACCTTATTAAGGGTTATTTTCTCCCCTGTACACAACCTCATTATATAACTGAAAGACACCCTGCAGATATAGAGGAAAGCTGCAATGCTGCTGAGAGCCCAACTGTCAGCACCAGAGCAATGAAGCGGGGGAGGCGAGACAGGGCATGAAGGATGACAGGGCACCTTGCAGACCCTACTGGTTGGATACTGGACAATATCAAGCTCAGTCACTCACCGCTCCTCTTTCTTTTGGCAGATACACTCTCCAATAATCTCCTTGATTTCAGGATCCATGACCTTGTTGTAACTGGCCGGTTTTACTCCCTGAGGAAAAAGGAAACATAAATAATGCTGAGGGCATGCCAGGAGAGGCCATCTTGATTAGAATACATTGATTCTGAAAATAAAAGGAAAGAGGCGTTGGCGGTGATTTTTTTTTTTTTTTATATAAATAACACTCAAAGTGACACCATGAATTTTATCTTTTCAGGGGCAACGTCACCCACTGAGGGCTTGTTGACTTTGACAGAGAATGGCAGCTGTTGCTAGTCTGCCTGCAATGAATTCTGCTAGTGACTTTTTTTGTGGGGTAAAACCATAAAACACATGCAAAAAAAGATACTTAGAAAATTATATCAATATCTTCTGCATGCTTAGTATAACTGATAAAGAACAGTCAAGACAAATGCATCAAACTACAGATAATAGGACACCCATATCCTTACATTGGTCATGATGTCTATCATGTGTTTTATTGTCTTGTTTCTAAACTACAAATAGAACACAGCTGTGTGCATTAGTTACGCGAGTTATGTGAGAAGTAATGTGAGAAGTTCACAGGGATACAGGGATAATTCAATACTTAACCTTGCTGTGTAAATTTTGTTTGGAGTTTTAAAACCATTACACTTTTGGTGTAAAAAAAAAAAAAAAAAAAAAAAAAAAAAGGCTGTTTTTTGCATCCATATGATAGTGTGAATACATTCTCCAGATGCTGTAAGAAATGGAGGAGTATAAACTTAAGAGGGTTTCCTTTGATCAATCTCCTATTAATATCCTGCAGTAGTCCCTGCAGGATAGTCTAATATACATACGATAACAGTGAAGACAAGCATATCTACAGACAGCTGCACTGATGCTCTCTGACCATTAAAATGGACATAGAGTGTGTTGCTTCTTAAACAGCAGGTTAAAGAGTCATCTCTTAAATTGGCTCTGCCAAGTCCCAAGAAGTGGAAAATCAATATTCTTGAGGCGCTTGAGGTATAGCATGATCTCCTAATCTACAGTTTGCAAAATGCTTTGCTAGAAGAGAGACATAGAATTAGAGTGGAATACAGCCGTTAGGCTTTATCTAAAAAAACAAAGGAGATTTGGACCCCCTCAACTACTCCATATGGTTCATTAAATTCTTCACCCAAGAAATGCTGGGCTACAGAAAGCAAGAAAATGCATTTCCTCCAAGGTTCTCCCGTTTATTTCAGCAAAAAAAAAAAAAAAAAAGCAAAACATCCCCAACATCACAATGAGCAAATCATTTTGAAGCATTGCACTTCAGAAATCTTGTAATGTAGAATTTACTTGTTTAACTAGGAAAAATAGTAAACATGAGGCATATTTCCACTACACTGGTCCCGGGACTCTTTGAGGGGAAGGTACTTTTGACTGGGCCGCGAGTTGGCCTGGTCCTCTCAGGCGTCATGTCTCCATTACAGTAATGGCCCTGTAAGAACCTCGCGATGACATCATCATATCGCATCCATTTCTGGAATAACGTCACTCACAGAAAGCGTCGAAACAAAGCAGCAGCAGAGGAGGAAATCACAACAAGACTGGATTATGGACACTGATGAAGTTGGGATGTTTGTTGCGTTTGTGCTGTGGCTGTACACAGCAAAAGTGGAGGTTGTTTGTCACGATCTGCTGATGTCATTTGCGACAACCAATCTGTGCGAGTTAGCCACTAGTACTGCCCAGCGACTCTACCAGGCTGTTCTTGAGTACCTACCCTTGAGTAGGTACTCTGTTGGTTCCTGAAAATGGCCCAGTCAGAACAGCCCAGTCAGTGGAGACATGCGCATACTGTGAAGTTCCTGTAAAACGGCCCAGAAGTTCCGTGGAAAAACGCCTATGGTAATGATAAGCCTATAGAGGTTACAATCCTTCATCAAGGACACTAAATTTGCCCAGTTAAAATCATTTGTTAAATTATTAATTCCATGTTTTTTCATGTTTGTAAAATATATTGTACTCACACTAGTAACTTTGCGGTAAATCTGAGCAGCATTTTGACACTCAGAGTAGGGGTACTCTGAGGTGGCCATCTCTAGCATACACATCCCAAAGGCATAGACATCGACTGCCTCATCATAGTGCTCTTCATACATCTCTGGAGCCATGAATTCTGGGGTGCCTGAAGATATGAAGAGAGAAAGGCAACATTTTCTATTACCTATGGCCAAAAAAATAAATAAATTTTATATATATATA
>JAQQZY010000027.1:14931585-14964435 GCA_030068375.1 Ostorhinchus rueppellii | reverse complement strand
CCCCCCCCCCCCCCCCCCCCCCCCCCCCCCCCCCCCCCCCCCCCCCCCCCCCCCCCCCCCCCCCCCCCCCCCAAGCGCAACGTCCCATCTTTAAACATGGAGGAGCCTGAGAGACAGGAGGATTCTCCAGCAGAACACACCAACAAACAAAAAAAGTTGCTGAGGTACTGTGTTAGGCCTATTTTAACAGTATTGTTGTTGTGCTATGACCAAGTGATTGCTCTTCTGTTGGTATGTACTGGGACTAGGGTGTAAAATATAAGGAGGAAGAGAAAAGAGGAAGCTGTGAAGAGGATGCTATGTCCAGAGGGATAGATAATGCATAAAAAGAAGTATTATGTCACAGCTCCACTCATGACTAAAGTGACCTGGAAGCAGACTGTAATGAAAAACTCATGTTTGCTGCACGGCTGTCCAACTGTGTGACTGAGTTGGCCAACAAGGATTACAGTACACAAAACTCCTTTAAACCTCTTTCAGGTCACACAGACTGAATGTGTCCACTGACAAAAAGAAAACAGCTGTTCTTTGACGCAGAAAAAAAACCCCAAATCTGATTACACACTGCTTCTTCCAAAGGCCACTGGTGATTATGAAATGGTCCAACTGTTTTTTCAGTAATGTTAATAGTTCTGCTTAAATAGAAAACCTCCTGAAAAAGTACTCAAGGGCCCCTAACACACCCTCTCAGACACTGCTGTCTCCATAATGACTCCTTTTGCTGGAAGAACCAGTTGATTTATCAAAAATAATGTCTTGCATCATGTATTTCCTTCTAATAAAAAAAAGTTTACAGATTTAGAGCAAAAAGTGAAGTAGGTCACTATTTTCCATCTCAAAATGATGAGGCTCCACAGCAAATGAGGAATAAAATTAACCTGTGTACTCAGTAGTACCTGAGGTACAACAGCTGGTGGTGACATCCTTGACACACTGGCACATAGACAGTACACATCCACATTTAATCGTAACACACAAATACTTGGAACCATTGTAAAAAAAAAAAAGTGAGGAGCTAATACATTTAGCTATGAATAGCTGTGGTGCTATGATACTCAGGGTGGCAAATTTGGCCATCTGCTCTGAACCTGAGACAAATATTCACAAATGTGCACGTTGCCCCAGTAAATGACGAAAACCTAATGAAGCCAGCTTAAACTGGCGCAAGCCAGAAAGTGTGTACAGACTGGGCAGTCTCACACATGTAACCCTTTTCCCATATCACTGATGATGAGGGTTGGAGCTGAGACAAAATAGAGTCGAGTGGAGATGAACTGAACACCCTCGCCAACAGCCTCCCCTGACCATTTTAGCAGCCCCTGCAGTGTGGGGGCAAAGTGCCAGAGAGACAGCCTTGATTCAGCATAACATCTTGCCCCAGACTAAACATGACCACACAGGCAAAACACAAAAAGGATTTTCCTGCATGGAGTCATCTTCTGAACAGCTTTATCGAGAGGGTCGCAAGGGTGCTGGAGCCTATCCCAACTACCTATGGGCGAAGGCAGGGTACACCCTGGATATGTTGCCAGTTCATCGCACCCTGCAGTGAGAATACTAAAAAAATAGGAATCAACCAATATGAATTTTTTTTTTTTAAGACTGATCAGACAATCAGTATTTGGGTGCAATATACATTTGGACTTAAAATTTTAATCTTGGTGTAAACTTTTAGATTAGGATTATCGCTTATGAATGATAAATACTTGTGAATGTATTCATTTTCTTTTTTCTCTCTTCATTGTTGATGGCCTGTTTCTTAAAATATGTCACTGATCAGATCAGTGCTGAGCAGAGCACACCCTTGAGACCACAGAGAAGGGATAGATGGTGTCTGGGCCAAAAGAGCAATGTAAATTTATTCATCAGATAAAAATACATACATATCTTTAAATATTTAATTTTATCTCTGAACAATACTAGTTTGTAATGCAATTGGACTCTAGCAGCCCTGAACAGGACTGCACAATTAAGTGAAATGCAATATTGGCCTGCTATAACACCATCACAGTATATGTTGAAAAGGCTTTAAAAACAACCAAAAAAAAAAAAAAAAAATCACAGCCTTTGCTGTGACAGTTTGGATGTCACGATAGTGAGCAGAGAAAGTTAGAACGGTACAATGGAAACAATTAAAGTGAATGTGAAGTCAGCTTTTCTGTAAGACTTTACTAGTTTACATTTCTGTGTTCGACTTCTTAAGGAATTACAAAGTTGAAAATTACTCGTCTATATAATTTTCTTTATAGCCAAGTAGCCTCAAATTTCATTACTTTCCGCCATAATCGCAATATGACTTTCACCAACTCCTGCAACGCTAGTGACAATTTCTTATCCAAGTCACTTAAAGAATTAATGACACCCTCGTGGTTCAAACTCTTTCTTTCTTTCTTTCTTTCTTTCTTTCTTTCTTTCTTTCTTTCTATCTATCTATCTATCTATGATATCACCTGGTATTACAAAAATGTCTTCATTAAAATTGAGTAACAATTAAACTGACACTTTGGCAATAAACTGTAACAATCATGGCAAAGTTACATTACTCAAAAATAAAAGGATATATTTGGTAGGATGCTGGCTTGCCACTTCCACAGCTCACTTGTTAGTTTGTTGTTGTTAACAAGATGTGGTACTAAATTGGGGTAATTCGTCATATGTGACAGAAGCAAAATGTAGGCCAACTGCAGTAAAAAGAATAAAGATGAAACGGGTGGCATTTCAGGTGGTGCTTCTTAATTCTGACAGTATATTGAATGTAGAAGTTGTGAAAATGCCCAAATCATTCCTTGCTGAACAGAGGAGAGTGGGAGATAGAAAATAACGTTTCACTGACTAAAACCAGAAAACTATAAATGCACTCATCTCATTTTTAATGCCACATTCATCTTAAGGCCACTTTCACACCTACACATCTCATCACCGTAAAAAGGGGTATTACCTAAAATTAAAGAAATAAATGACTGACAATGAGGAGTAGTTTACTCTACAAAGTTGAGTTTTATACTTCATTGTGAGCTTTTTTACATGCGTGATGTAAATGGCTTTGGGATGTACGGGTCAACGTGAGCGTGCATTTAAAATACCACAGCGCCTAAGAAGGAGGCCTTAACAAAATACAGAAGTGCCCCTTCATACACATAACCTTCTTAAATTCCACAGGGATTACTGGTTCTAATGAGCTGTTGTGACACTTTATATTACTGGGGGAGAGAAGACATAGTTTAAAGGTTATTTAGCCAATTCTTTATCAGTTCTAGATTGAAGTGCATGAGTGTACGCATATGAAAAAGTGCTGGTGACCAAATAAAATTGAATAATGATTCAACAACAGACGTACGCAATTTCATGATGCTACTGTTGTCAGGGGTCACATATGACACCTGTTTCTTTATGCTAGTGCCTATATTAGCCATATGGTGCATATAGAAATGGCATGTACACCGAGATCCTCATCAACATCACAGAAGCCTTTTACAAGCATTATCAACAACACCAAACTGATATTGGCCTCCTTTAGTAGTGTAAAATGAATGTTATTTAGATCACTTGTTTATATTAAAGCTCCATCTTCCACACATTTTAACTTGTACAAAGACAGATTTTCTTCTTTTTTGCAAACCACAATCTGAACAGCAGAGACTGGAGCTGGTTCAACAGCTACTCTAAGGTCTTCCCCGTCTATAGCCACCCAAGGGTGGGAGAGGTAGAGAGAGTAGACATGATGCCTATACAGGCAAGGAATCTTAAGATGGTCTTTTTCTTGAATGTAAAAGTCACACATGCGGATTCCACAAACATGCCCTTCTCTAACAAACCTGTTGGAAATTTACCACAGGACACATTGCTACAGCTCAAACAGGCTTGCCTTTCTTCCCTCAGGGTCTTCAGCTGGCTGAGTGACATGGAAGCTAAGGCATGCCTGAAGACAAGGGTACTAATAAGATTCTGCAAACTATCACCAGTTAATCTGGCTGGCCTTACTTCCCTGTTCTTCTTAATGCCAAATTAACCGTAACCAAGTTTGTTTTCAATTGAACAATCAAGACAGGGATGTTGCTGTTATTTCTATACACATTTACTTCACTCAGGTCTAATCCAATATCATCTTATGACATGGCTTAATCTAATCTACCAGTACTGCAAAACCTGGGTCTAAAACCAAGACAATGATCTTTAGTCACTCAGTGTGTCCGTTGTTGCGTTTCCATGGCTCAGGAATGCCCAAACTACCAGAGACAGGCAGGTTTATATCACTGTCATGGTGTCACTTCCAGCTTTGCATTCACAATCTGAAAACCAGATATTATTTATCAAACAACATGCTCACTGCCAAATACCACAGAAATCTGCACTAAGTCAGAAGTGAACTGTGTGTGCATGGCAGATAAAAATCTCCACAGAAAAAACAATTGGCAGAAACAGGAAGTTTCCAGGGTTAAAAAATAAATTTCAGTAAGTAACAAAAGAAAGACAGAAACACAACAGAAGTACTTCTTGAAAAGGAAAAACTAACAAGAGGCATGTTTCTTATAGATTAACATCCTTGCCTGAGCCAGGGCCATCTGTGTAATGCCAACAGCCTGGCACAGAGAGATGGGGGAGATGGGCTTGAGAGAACGAGGGTGGAGTGAGAGAGAGAGACAGGGGGAGGAAAAGAGACAGAATAAACACAGGGCCAGATTAAAATTTTGAGGCAAGAAAACCATGTGACTATTGGCTGAAGGAAAAAACAGTGGAAAATCACAGAGTCCTATCTCTTTCCCTCAATCTTCCCCAGAAAGCTATCCTGTCTTTCCACAAGTTTTCAGTAAGCAAAGCAAAGCTGGAATCATCCACATGCAACACTGAAGAGTAAACATGCATAGCAGAGGGATAACACCAACACTAGTTTGACTGCAGTCTTAAGACAAGATGGTACTTGCACTATCCCCATTATCTGTCAACTTACAGACTAAATATTACAAAAAATAAAAGCTTTAAAAAACACATGCATTAAATTATATTTAAACTTTTTTAAAAAACTAAATCAATTTGACACCTCCAAAAAACACATTATAACAGATAATTCATAAACATACAAGTGGTTCTGATCATCTGAAGAAAGGCCTCTCACATCTTATTGAGTGAAACACACAAAGTCACAGTCGATGTTTCTAATGCACTCAATGAAGTCATTAAGCTATAAGTGTTGTGAAGATAAGCAGTCAATCACCATTCTATTCTCTTTATCCAAACGGTTTCATGCAACACTATGTTTAGACAAACACTAAATATTCTAGTGTTAGTCAAAATAGGAAAATATTCCGAATGCGATACTGGTGATGTAACAGTATATTTATCTTAATAGTTGGAAGAAGGCCTTATTTGGAATGTAGCATTTTCTGAGTAAAATATATGGCATCATGCAAATATTACACAGGATTTGGGAGCATTCTTTAGACATCTATGCAGTGTATTCAAAATGTGTACTGTACTTAGTCACATATGGCCTCTTGCCTGATTACAGTCAGCTCTGAGCATAGTAAATGAAGCCACAAGCCAGTAGCTTGTAAGGCTTTGGTGGAGATGCACGCCTAAAAGTAAATCACATTTTTGATCAAAAACATTTTGAAATGTATAACAACTTGCATTGTTAACCTGGAAGGTGGATAAAGTAATGAAAAGGGGAAGCTGTGTTCACCACTGGCTAAAAAATAAATCATTTAAAATCAGGGTGCATTTAAACAGCTTAAAAGAATAGTCTTTTTTTGCATCAAGGCAAATGTATGCATATTTCGTGCATGCAGTTTCAGGTCAGATAAATAAAAACATACAGGAACAACAAGATAAGAATGTAGTCATGAAAGGGCTGGAAGTATGATGATTATTATCCATCACTGACTGACTGATGAGTGTCCACTAGAGGGAGTTTTAAAATGAGTCACTAGGGAAAAATAAAATACAGTAAATTGCTTCCTGCTCTACATCCTATCAGCTGCAGAGTCCAGCTGTTAAGTTGAGGGAGATGTTGGATTGCTCACAGCTACTGTCTATATGCATGACATCATACGAATGAAGTCATGGGTCTCTCACTGCAACTGTATTTTAACTCACTGCTAGACAAAGGCATGTTATCTCCAAAGATCGTAAGAGTAAGATGTGTCACCGGCTTGTGATGCTCTAGTCATTCCAAGCAGATTTGTTTTCAGTGTATGAAGGAATCTACTTGTGCATTCTTGAGTCTTTTCGGGTCACTGACACAGCATGTTTTCAATACCTTAAGCAAAGTATTCATTGAGGCCACAGGGCCGTCACACTGTTCCCAGCAGGGTACAGCACACTTCAGCTGCTTCCTGTCTGCCTACCTCCTGTTGCACAGAGGGAGGGAGGCAGGGAGTAGCACAGATCATAACATACAGATATTGCTGGAAATGTACAGTATGAGTAGCTCTTGCAATGTCCGCTGCAGTGACTCTACTTAAGTGTGATAATGTAGTGAGGTGGGCAAATTTTAAGGAAACAAATTAATATAAACTGCTGAAATGAACTCCAATACTGTAATTCTGTAGAAGAAACCACTTCTATCACAGATTTTCAGTTTTTGAGGGAGTTCAGTCATGCCTACTGTAGTCCCCTTAAGCCTCCTGGGAGAGAGAGGGAGAGGGCAAGAGAGAAATAATCCCTTCTGCAGTCTCCAATGGACGGAAATAATTAGCTAATACCTTCACACAGTCTAAGCTGGTGATTTTCTTGTGTCTGAGTATCGCTAGACAAGACAATCTCTCTTGTGCGTTGGCAGAAGTGCTGATCGCTATACTTCAGTGCCTGTGTGTTCAGTATGTCCATGCCTGTCAATCACTTCCATGTGTAAATCATTTAGTAATTTAGAATACGCCTCTTTGCAACCTTAAGTGGACCCCCTCATGAGACTCCACCTGATTGACAGCTCCCTGTAGACATCACCATTATACTATCATGATGTGTGAACCTTCACCATCAAAGAGAAGAACACAGAGAGAATCTTGTCATAGTTAGGCATCCCCCAACCCAGGAGAGTTTCTCATAAAAAGGAGAAGAACAAAGATGGTTAATGTTTGGAAAATAAACACATTCACAGATCAGCTTTAGTACTTTACCTGCAATTCACACCAGGCAACCTCCACCCAAGTTTCAGTATCCAGGCCTTTATAGACGGTCTTAAATGACCCTCTTCCTAGCTCAATGTCAAATTTGAGGAACCTTCCCCCTGGAGATGTGGAAACTGCCTTCATCTCTGCCTCCTCCTCAGTCTCCTCGCTGGCTGCTTTGATAGCAGTTTTACCACCAACACTGCATGTAACATTCAGCGCATCTCCACCTTTCTCCTTCTCTTCATCAGCACTGGCACTTTCTGTTGCGCTGTCTTTTTGCCCACCTTGACTTTCAGTACTAGAACCCTCCTGTATCCCACAACTAGTCCCTCGTGTCCTGTCAACTATTGTCCGCAGGTTTATGTTGTGGACCTTATTCCTGTTATCACACTCAGGAGCCTCAAAGGCCTGCTCATCTGCATCCGAGAACCACAGACTTCTCCTGATGAATCTCTGATGCACATTCCTCTGATAACTGGATGATGAAGGGTACGCACTAGGGTCGCTCCCACCTCTCACTACTGCAGAGGAGTCCTCGAGATTGACGTTCCCATCACCCATGGCCTCATACATATTTATGGCCAGTTCGCGCTGGGAGTTGGGCACAGAGGGATATTTGGGGGTGGGGTGGGCCTCTGGGTTAGAATCACCCTCCACATCCATGGTGATTTAAAAGTCCAGTCACTTTGGTTTCCAGGTCATGTGTGCCATGGCTTGACTTCCCAACATGGAAATGAAGAGGTGAATACCTGCAGCGCCCACTCGGTGACGCAGTTTGCCAGCAAAGGCCCTTAACAACAGTGGATGGATGACACAGACACAGAGATTTCATCCGATGAAATAATGAGCTGCAAAAGAATTAATAAAATTGATAGTTAGTCAAAGTAAATTCAACAATTCACTGTGTGCTAAACCAAGCTATGGTTACCTACTTAATATAGGCCCATATGTGTCAGCTATTATGGACTTTCAGCCAGTTAGTGTGAATAAAAGCAGGTGAATGAAAAGACAAGCCCATGAGTTTAAAACCTATTGGGATATTATTAACCGAAGCAATTATTAGCTTAATGTTCAAAAATTAGCATAGCTGGTTATAGCTTAAGTTAACGTTAAGTTTGACAGTTCATAGCTAGCACGAGCGTCCAACGGTGAGGATTTACCAACAATTTAATAAAAAAAAAACCCCACCGTTTAATAATATTACACCTGAAGAGATGTGAAAGCAGACTTACCTTGTACAAATCGTGGAAAACCGACCAAAACGACCTGAACTCACGCTAGCGATACCAGTATATGGAGACCCGCTGTGTCCGGTAACGTTATTGGAAAACCCTCGCTCACGTTAGCCGATTGTCCACGACAAAAGGTGGACTTTAAAAACGCCCTATCTGCATATTATTCCCATTCTTCACAGACAAGAGCCACCCAGCTACACGCAAACAACACGGGTCGTGCTAAATGAACACATATCCCATGACGAGTGAAAAAAAAAAACAACACAATATTTATCTCCTTTCCAGCCGCTGCATCCCCTCTCCGGTTCTTCGGTAGCGGTGATCCTGTTTCTCCGTTGCCGTTGTACGTGAAGAAGCGTGTAGTTGGCGAGCACTGGGGCCGCTTTAAGAAACGGAAAATTTGAGTTTGCCAGTCGGCTCCTTAGTAAGTAATTTACACGGACAACTGTTTTCGCTTGTCATCGTCTCTGCTCATTAGGTTAATACACCGGTGAGGCTCACAATGTGTTTCCCATTCAGCTCGCTTGGTTCCACGCCCCTGGTAACGACTGGAGGGAGCGTCCAATCAAACAGAAAGACTGAACCTACTTACACCACAGCAATGATCACACATATTTGAACACTAAAACATCCTGATACTGGTAGACCATATAGAATCACCGTGATCACAGGTAAACCGGCTGAAATGACCCTCTTTAAACACACCGGCTCTTTAAGTGTCTCTCACTTTCACGCCCTGCGTCCAATCCATCCACTGTCACCCACATCCCCAAACCCTGCTGCATAACAACACAGTGTAAAATAAAATAAAACGATTCACTGTCACAGGATGTCTGATGGTTATGCCACACTGTTAAATAGGCTGTATGCTTGCAGGTCCCGTCCTCACTTCTCCAACAAGACCAGCTCAGTTTCACAGTGTTACAGCCTGCAGCTAAGGTGCAGTAGCCTACGCATAAAAAAGATGAGCAGCAGCAATAGAGGAAGTGGGGCTGAGGTAAGATATTTGAGACCATTATCTGTTTTACAATATGCATACATAAGGAAAACAGGTAAGCTGTTCACTGGGGTAACTGGTGGGGCAGTATAGAAGAGTTCATGCTGTGTAATAAGTGCACAAAGTGATGCATAATGAAAGACTGCTTAGTACAGCCTGGGTACTGTACATGGAGAAGTTATTGAGTAAAGATGCAAAAAGCAACCAAGTGTGTAGTTGTGCAAGTATATTATAGGCAGGGTCAGACATATGTTTATGATTGATCCTCTTGGTGGTTCATGACAAAATGCTGTGTGATTGCAGTTCTTTGAATTACCTGTTTGCATGTTTATTGTCCATTACAGATCATGCTTGTTAATGTACATTTAGAATAAATTGGTGTTCCACCCAGACACCAACTGAAAAAAGAAAATGCTCAGACATCTTTATGTCTGTCGCAAGCATGGGTCAGATGACAGTCTGGTTCCGTTGAAGAGTGAAGTATTGTCGGCACCACCTGAGTGACCTTATAAATAATAAATGTCCTTCTTTGTTTCCACTTCACTGGCCAAAATTCACACATGCACACACACACACACACACACACACACACACACACACACACACACACTTGCACATGTGTCTCAATTTTACATAATGTCATCTCCATGCCACAACAGGATTGTTGCAGGACAATTGACTGTTTATAGTGTTTTATGTGGCGACTGAGGCAGCCATTTGACAAGTAATTACAGTATACTGTACCACATCCGGTGTGCATCAGCCTGTTTTACTGGGCAAGGCCTCACTATGTCATCTCTATAGCTACTGTCTTAATAGAGCCGCTTAATTTCAAACAGATACTGCGTGTGTGTATATACGTGTGCATTTTTGGAAGGACAGTGGAAGATGAGGAGGAGAGGAAAAGAGAAAAAGAGAGAGAGTCCCTGGCAGCCAGACAATCTTCATTTTGACTGTCAAAGCTCAGCCAACAGATACACAATTTAATATCCTTACGCTCAATAAAATGAGCAATTGGTCTCATTTACTATACAGTAGAATTAGAATCAACCAGTCGGTGTTTTGTAGAGTGAAGAGACTGCATGAGTACTACTTCCACAAGCTTCTGATATCTAGGTTCTACTGAAATCTAAGAACAATCAGATTTTGTGTCAGATTTCAGTGCAACACGAGCACATTCTTTCACCCCCTGCTTGTCTTTTTGTCTTTCTTAAAATCAGAACAATGCAAATTTTTCTGGAATGAGGAAAAAGTGTCATTGTGTGGAGTTGAGTGCGTTCTGAAATAGCCATGTTTGCTTTGCACTGTGTAAGGCTGTAAAACTAAAAGCCCTATAGAGAATCATGGAAATTAGATTTACAGTTGGGTCGATCCTCATCTGGAAGAGGGCCAGAATTTGAGGTGAGTGAGAGAGAGAGGCAGCTGAGGGGATGTGATGGATGGAAAGCACAGAAGTGCTGATCTGAGGGGTGGGGGGGACAAAAGGAAGAGAAACACCCCCCCCCCCCAGTAGCTGTAGATGTGAGTTAATTTGCTCTTTCATCATGGTGCTGAACTGCAGAAAGACCAGTTAACCAAGTAATGAATGGAGGGTCTTGTCATGCCTTAAGTGGTGTCTTCTCATGTCACTGCAAAAAGATTCATACATGTCGAATGTTAATGCTTATATGGGTGAAAAAAAATAATCATGGCAAACTTTTCAGTAGTTAACATATATTTAAGCACTTAACTGTAAGCACTTAATGTGATGATGTGGGAAAAGGTTAGGATTAGGTGAAGAAGGTGAATGAGTTCATTTCTTTTGCTTGGATGCCAGCCAAAACTTTAGTTGACCTGAAAATCTAAGAAAAGCAGCTTTTATGGTTCAGTTACGTTAAAGATTTGACTTAATTCGCATATGAGTAAAAATAGCTCTGAAAGAAATGAGTTTTTTGTCTGTTTTGAAAGCACTGCATGAGTGGATCCACTTTAAATCTCATCTACCTGATCAATTCCCATTCCACCTTAAGGCCCCTCAACTCTTCTGCTAAATTACTCCTCCTGTTCCCACAATCCGGGTAAAACGTAGGGATTATGTGTTGTATCGGAGTTAGAGAAAACGCTTTCTTCCTCAGTGTATGTTTTTCGTTAGACGCTGCTTCTTCCATTTACATGCATTTTACTGTAACTACACTGCTGTCGCCCATAAATTTGGAATAAAATGTTTTTTAAGCTCTTTTTATAAAATGATTTTGACAATGTGGTTTACTCTTGATAGATTAAGTGGCAAGTGTAATCACTGCACCCGGTCAAAGGTTTACTGATGTGTATAAATAGGAATAAAAAGAGGAACAAGATTATTCCAACATTTTCGGGAACAGTGTATTTATGTCTGTATTTTATTCATCATATTTTGACCTTTTTTTTTTTTTTTACTGCTATAACAGATAAAGAGATGAGACTAGCCCTATTTAAAAGCCCTGCATAAAAAAGAGACTTACAATATAGGTCAAAATTAACAAGTCAGCCTATTCTGTGCTGCATGCTAATATGAGTTTACCCATGTGTATTACTGGTATTATTTACATTCTGATAAATTCATGACTTGTCCTGTAAACCTTTTTTGTTTTTCTCAGTACAATATTTTTTTTCAATATACCCTAACTTATTTATATAGCACTTCAACATCATTTTTTCCTGTCATATCCAATTGTTGTTTTATCCTATCTGTAATGATATCTGAAATAGATCTGTGTTTGTGTGTATATCCCCTTAGTGACACAAAAATGAGAAGATAGACTGAAACAAACTTATCTGCCTCCCACTATAATCTCTTCCCACATCCAGTCTCCCTCTGTCCCATGAGTCTGTTTGAGACAAGGAATACATTGTGAATAAATCATTACAAAAATAAGCATTGAAACCTAGAACCAGGACAAGAGAACGATTGCCTTAATGAGAACCTTTTGTTTCAGATTGTGCAAAACAACAATGGCTTCTGTAACGACTCGGTGACTGACAAGCTTTGTTGTTAAAATGGGAGACAAAAGTCACTGAAAAGATGCAAATTTAGCCTGAAATTCTTTTTTCAGCTTAAAGTTTTACCCCAATTAAAGTCTAGATAAGATGCGTCCCTTAATTTGGCTTTTTACACTAGTATTATTTTCCCCTCCCCTGTGATACTGTAGTATGATGTGCCATGGCCTATATCTACTATCTGTTTTGATTAGCTGTTATTTTATGTTCCCAACCATTTGATATGAGCAGACAGCAGGATATATGTAGACAAAAGCTTTAACTGACTCCACACTGTGTGGGCGTCTGTAGCTTTTAGCCTCGCATACACATTAGCAAAGAATAGATTATCATATATTTGAGTTCTTTAGAAGAAAAATCCATTTGCTGATTTTCTAGTTTTTCAACTCACATAATAAGTTTTCAACATGTGATCTCACAACAAGCATTATCTCATTATGGTCTGTTGACTCAGGGATAAAGGGCTGTCTTTTGAAAAGCTTGTGTCAGGGTGAGCTGAATGGCTGACCCTGACACGTCATGACAGTGTGCCATTTGTGGTGTCAGATCACAGTCACATGGAGCACTACATCCCACCAATGATCGCATTAAATAAAAAAAATTAAAAAAAACAAGTTTCATTATCTTGATATTTAAGGTGTACTCCCTTTGTGTGAGATGAAGTATTTTATCTCAGTCTGAAAAAGATTTGCATAAAGCTGATATTTTTAGTTTCTGGGTTATTTTTTCAGCACTGAATTGAAGCGCTGCCAAATTATAAAATCTAGGTACACTGCCAGATGAAGAATGTGTTCAGTGACATGTGCAATCCATGTCCTCAAAGGCAATAGCTTATTAAGAGAATTAAAATGGTCTGTCCGGTAGTTATCACAGGATTGCAAAAACCTCATCAGAATAATGAGTACAACTCTCCAACCTTTCAAACCACACCCACTGCACAGTTTGTTCTTCCGCCTCAAACCTCCATTGGATCACACCAATCTCCAATGACTTTATAATTCAAATGATTTTACCACATAGCATATGGCAGGGTTCAACTCTTTTCTATTCTCCCTCTTTTGTTTCTATTCCATTGGGAAGACAGTTCACACCAGCTCTGTGGTTTAGTAAATCTTTGTCTTCTGCAGATACACGAAAACATAAGTCAAGATAAGGAACCTACTGGGAGCGCTGATGATTATTTTATGTTATCAGAGAATTTCCATATACAAATGTGGCCTTGACAAGTGGAAATCTAAATAGTGATAGTGGTCACTTGAGGCATTGGATGTTCTCTCTGAAGGGATGTTCAAAAATAAAAACATTTTCATACATCAACTGTCATTGTTTCTGTAACATTTGTGCTGATCTATACATGACTATTTTAGCACTAAAGAGGGAATGCACACAAAACCACTCCTATCCTACACATCACCTCAGCAATTATTGAGCTAAGAAGTCCCATGTTACAGTTGTTTTTTTGCCATCTTAAATGATTTTAATTATAACTTTTTTGTTGCTTAAAGATGCAGCCTCATTTCCTCTCTTATCTGTGCCACTTAAATACAATACCATACAATACAGCCCAGTGCTACTTTTGTAGCAGTTCCCAAAAGGATTTTCCCCCCCATATTTGACTTTCTTAAGTGATTTATCATCATTTATTATAATATTATCTTCTTTATTTGGCATTTTTTCAGTGAAAATCAGGTAATTTCCTATATTTAATTTACAAATCATGCAGATGTTCATTGACCCCTTAACGCCTGAATTGATTTTCCAATTGTGAAAAAAAAGAAAAAAAGAATTAAATTTTTTTCTTTCAAGTAGATAGTATTTTGGTTACATTTCCCATTTGGGGGGGGGGTGTGATGCGAATTTGCATTAATAGGCATCAAGGGGTTAAAGCTCAGATGGAGTTGAGTGTTACTGTCTTAAAAACAGACCAAAAAAAACTGAAGAAAAAGTGACTTTTTCAGTTAAATCTATCATTAACTGAACATAAAACAAGGGTCTCCATCCACTGTCATTGATCCAACTCCATAGGTTTTACTGCTGAGTCAATGTTGTAGAAGATAACAGTGTGTCCACGGTCTTCACGGAGCCTCTGAACATCCAAGTGGGTCATATTGGATGACCATGAAAAGATGACAAACAGCATTTTACTCCAATTATTTACATGTATTGATAGGATTAGTTGATTAACAGGCATTAAAGAGTTTAGATCAGTAGATGCTTTTGGTCACTGGTGGATGTTTGGATGTTTAAGGGTTAATATAATAGGTGTAAAATGTCAGAAAAATTATACATGATAAAGCAACAATAGTGAAATAATCTGAATAATTAGACTCTAATATCAGACATGAAGTAGTTGTATGATTGTATATGACAAGATGCATTATTTTGATATGAAAATTCATGAAATAATGAAAAACAGGGTCAAGAGAAATTCAGATCAATGTTATCACAGAACCATCTGCATATGGATTGTGATGATTTAAAGCATAAGTGCTAATACCACTCCACCACTGCACTTTTTCATGTTAATGCATGTTAATGGGAAGCTGCTTGTGTGTCAGTATTCCTTTGCTGTATTAATGGCCCTGTGTTCAGGGGTCAGACTTCTGTAATGGTTTCTCATTGTGCTAATTAGGTCAGAAAGCTAACCAGATCCACACCATCAATGCACAGGAAACACAAAATGACTCCTCATCAGCACGCTGCTTGATGCTCTATTGGGGGAACAAAACGCAACACACCACATGCCTCTCTGTTTATTTCCAAGTATTTATGTAAAAGTGATAAACATTATCGCTGTGCCAATTACTTTCTCTCTTCTCATATCTGGTCCATTCCCCAGGCCACCCATCCAGATGCTTGGCCTGACAGCACAACCCATCTGAATATGAACCACTATGCCAATAAGAAGAGCGCTGCTGAGAGCATGCTGGATGTGGCTCTGCTGATGGCCAATGCTTCCCAGCTGAAGGCAGTGATGGATCAAGGACCAAATTTCACCTTTTACACCCCCGTCGTCATCTTAATCAGCATTTCCCTTTGTCTTCAGGTCACCGTTGGAGTCTTGCTTATCTTCATAGGTGAGAAAATAAACACCCCTATTGGCCTTTTGGTGTCTTTGTTGTCTGACAAGCTTTCACCTTTATTTGCCATTTGTGCTTCATCCTCTCTACTCTGCATTGACGCACACTACATGCCACCTTTTGCCCTTTAATGCATCCCCCTCACCAATGTCAAGTCCATTGACTCCTGACAAACAGCCATTACCAGCTAGACTCAAACTGGAACCATAGCAACCATGCCTGACACCAGGTCAGAGTTCATTAGGTTTTAGTGCTGCTGTCAGCACGTGTGGGAGATGAGGGAGCGTAGTTTGTATCTTTGCCATGTTTGTGTGTAAACATGTCAATATGTGCGCGCGTTTGCGTGTAGGTGTGTATGTGTGTACAATTATGTTCATACATTTCTACGAGCTAATGTGAAAAATGGCAATGAGGGGAATAAACAAATCACAAAATGACATCCATTTACACATAGGGTAAAATGTAGATGTCTCTGGATTCAGAAATGCAGGTTTTGTTAAACAAACAAACAAATAAATAAATAAATTAGCTTGGATGGGAATTGCGAGTAAAGGTTTAAAAAAGACTGAACAACAGGTCAGTGAACTTGAGCCCGGTCACAATGACTCATCTCAGCTCTAGCAGTAAACAGAGCTCATTTGTCAACAACCTGTAAAAAAATAGAATCTTCCATCTGCTTTTTGATAGCAATCTACTACAATGAAAATCTAAGATATTATTTTCAGAACTGCACAAAGAAAATGCTTTGACTCCATACAAATTCCCCCTCATTTCACTCATACTTAACCATGAATTCTTTGTGTTTTTATAGTTTCTGAAGTACCAGTATTACAATATCACTGTAATGATGGCATTACTACAACTACAATTTACTACATAATCAAATGGATATGATATGCTCAGCTATGAATTTCAAAGCATCACATGTCAGAAGCAGGTTGGAAAACATGTGAGAGGCATCACACATTCACCAACGCCTGCCCTCTTTGACCCCTCCCTCCACACAAATCCCTCCACACACACAAACCTCCCAAATGTTCCCTGGTCTCCAGCAGCATATCAAACACAAGTCATACATATTGTTCTTTTCATTCACTCTCCTTCATTTTCTTTGGCTGTTCTCAGCCAAACTGACCCCCTCTCCCCTCCTCCCCTCCCACCCCCACAGATCCAGCTCTATCTAATGGAGCCAGTGGTGCATGAGGCGAGTGGCCTACATATCACCCCCTCAACCCCACCCCAGGCAGATCACACACACACACACACACACACACACACAACCATAGCCAGGAGAGGTTTTTACACCATTTAACCTTTGGTAATCTCCCACAAATACATGGATACACACCCATATGAAAAAACATCTCATGCACGCAGAGTCACAGCTATTATAATCCCTCCTTTACTTAGAAACCTACACATCTGCTGATCACATGCTATTTTCACATTCACAGGCTCATGATAATTATTATCATATCATTAATGAGTTATGTTGCAGTCATACATCAGCACTATTCTTATTTTTTACAGGTCAATGTTAAAGAAAGAGGAACCACAAGCTTCCCTTGACTCTCCTCTCTTTCCTCATTGTGTGTGCTTTGAATGTAAAGTTTACTTTTAGAAACATTAATTCAATACAGTTCAGTTTCATTTCTACACTGGTGCCCATAATGTTGAAATAAAATATTTTTACCTTTTCTCATGAAATGCTTTCAAACATCTGATTTATCTAAGTGTAACTGGGACTTGGCATGTAATCATTAGTGAAAGGTGATTACTGATGTTTATAAATAAGAATGAAAAGAGGAATGCATAAAAAAAAAAAAATCAACGTTATAGGCAACATTATATTATATTAATAAGAGATGATTGTCTCATGGTACAAATTCAGATCAAGGCCTTAGAAAGACTACGCAGAGAGGAAACCCAACAGATCCTCCAGCAGTAAGCCCAAGGTGACGGTAAGGAGGACAAACGTGTCTTACAGAAAGAAAAACCTGTGACAGAACTGGGTTTTGGGTTTCTCAGCCGGCTGGGGTTCATTAAAATGCCCAATCATTTTGATACGTAAAGAATGTAAAAAGACACTTGTGGTGTGACTTTTATTACTTTACTTTGTTAAAACTTTATTTTATTACAAAACAATATAAATGAAGGCCATTTTGTAGATTCTCTACCAGTTTATTTCTTAAAAAAACAAAAACAAGCAATATTTACATGAATCTATGTGAAACTGTTTGTAATTCATTACTGCATTTTTGTTATAAAATTACTTTTTTATCCTACTTCGAAGTTATTCTGTAAAAAAACAGGGATCAGTATTCCTTTATTCTCACATACCCTTGTCAAATTTAAATACACATACTCATCATGTATTTAAGAATTTATGATTTACTGTAAATCCATGTCATCATTTGGCTTCAGTCCAAGAGTAAAGTAGATTGCTTATGTTTGATTGGATGTGTATGTGTGTGTCAACAGTTCAATGGAATTTGAATGATGAGCAAAAGCACTGGACATTAGACATTATGGAAAACTTGGCCACAGGCCTGGTTTTTATCATAGTGGTGGTCAACGTGTTCATCACTGCCTTTGGAGTTCGCAGGAGCAACTGACCAGTGAGTCAAAAATCTGCAGGTATTCTTTCTGTCGTTTGCAAATCCCACATATTCCTTCATGCATGTTCTCTGTTGCCCTCCCTCTATTCAAACAGGTCGTTTCACTGCTGCCTTACTGAGCAGTTTGACCTGACTGACATCCATGTAGTCAGCATGTTTTTGGTGCTCTTGTCTCCTGGTCTGACCTTCACAATCCCCAACCTGACCTACAAACACACTGACCTCTCCAGGTGTTCAGAGAAATTTCCACCGGAAAACAACTAGCTCAAAATGCAGCTGTTGTTTCATTTACTAGAAAATGACTGTCCTGCAGTGCTGTAGCCTTTGAGAGAGAAAACAGCAAACAGGAGAGAAACAGCAGCAATGACAAAGGGGTCTGGTACGTAAACAACACAACATTTGTTCCTAGTCGACAAACAGGAAAGCGGAGACAACAGCAGTCAGGCACATGTGACCTCATGCTGTCTGCCTCCTTTGCCGTCCGAAAGTTACCCTGAGCACCGGCCAGACACAAATGCACAACCACAGTCACAGACACACGCTGACAGCTGAACAGGTTTCAATTTTTAATTACACTGATGACGTGTGAGCAGGATGTCATGGTTTATTTTCCAGACAGCTTGGACTAGGAGGTTTGATGCATGCTGAGCAGGGTGTGCCTCATCTGACTCAAAACTCTGCCTCACCTCTGTACCTTTAACCTGACCACCACATCTGTCCCCAACCACAGGCGTCAGGCCTAACATTCAATTATAACAATGTTTGGTTATGCCATGACTATTTTGCTGCGAGTTAAGCCGGAGTACGTCTGTGGTTCTCTGGACCAGCAGCTGGTGATTCAGAGTCAACACTCTAGCAGAACTGCTTGTTAAAATGGAAGCCTTAATTAGACTGTGTTTCAGCAGTGTCACTGAAACCCCAATTAGAGCCAAGCAAATGCTCATTTTATACAGTTGGATGGTTTAACATGGTAGTACAGCAGTAGTTTGAGTATCTGTTTTGCATAATTATTTGCTCAACACCTGAGAAATGTATGGCTGAAAGTACAATTTCCACAATGTGATCATGACAAAGCACCTTTCCTATGATAAACAGACGTCACAATTTCAGTTTTTCCTTCCTCCACAGCAATCATTGGTAACCGTGGAAACAGACAGACCAGCAGAGGACCAGATTGATGATACGCACAGCTCCACTGAGGGCAGATTTGTAGATTGGTACAGTATATACACATTAATGCTGCCTGTGGTCTACCTCCGCCAGCAAGTTCAACAAGCTGGTTCTGTGGGGCTCTGAGATCAGAAGATGGTGATGATCAACAGGGAGGTGTGGATCTTCTGAAGCAGAAGTATATATAGCTTTCTCATGAGAATGCAGATACCAGTATTCCAAATGAACAATCAAGCTGTTGACACTTCCAACCATCTTTTGCACCTCCCCATGCCTTCTGCTTCTGACTGCCTCGCTCTGATCTGCGGCTCTCTCTACGTAGAGAAGACAGAAGTGGAAAAGTGCAGCAAATCTCCTGAGAGTCAGACACCTGAGCTCTCTTCCAGAGCTATACTGTATTACACATGTTTGTTGTGGCCTATTTACACAGGCTGTGAATGTGATAAAGCGGGTTCCCTTTCAGTATGCATTAACCCAGTACACGTCAAACCTGCTACTTCTTGAGCAGGGAAGTAAACACCAAATAACCGTGAATCAAACTGACTTTACTAATTCTGTTAATTCATCTCTCCTTATTAATTTATGTGAGTTTTCTGTTGCTGCTGATAGACAATTTTATAGAATACCCAACCATTTTCCACACTCTTCCTTTCCATTTTCGCACCAAATGAGCAAGCAGTGCCCTCTAGTGCAATTAATGATAGTGTTCATCCAATGAAATGTATGTTTTATCCTCATCTCCATTTCATGTTCAGTTAAACCAATCCACTGAATCTGGTAACATAAAGTATAATACTGGACACAAGCCTAGAAAGCCATTCATACACCCAGCTAACTATAAACTGTATTGTGCGGTTTTCCATTCTCAATAATATATCATTTTTTTAAATTATTTTTTTTTAATTTATTTGCTTGAATTTGGTTTTCATTCATGGTATGTTAAAAATGAGATGTAATTCTGGGTGAAGCTTAAAAAATGTTAAGTTTTATTTTGACACATTTTAACATTTTTATAGTAATTTTAATCTTTACATTTTCTCAGTTTCATAAGGCACTTGGATCAGCTGGTCACAAAAAATATATAGTATGTATTATGAAACTGATGTGTCACAGTGTAGCATTGAATACATTGCTAATTTCAAGTTACTGGATTACATTTAATGTAAAAAAGAAGATTCTTACATACAAGAGATATGTTTCTGTTTCACTATGTAAATTTAGGACACTCATAGAATAATGTCAATTTGAACCTTCCAGAGATTAAAGAAAAAAGAAAAAACCTTGACTATGTATAAGTATGCGTCTGTGAGTTTGGCACTAAAAAATGGCAAATTTCATAGTTTGTTCTCATGGGACCAGCGCAATTTTATCATTTTTTGTGCTTTCCAGCCTCAGTATAGGCAAGAAAAATATCTTTAGCACCTTTACTAAGTCTTGCAGCAGAGCAGTGAAGAAAGGGAGTAGTAGATCTCAATGTTTCTCCCTCTGTAGGAAAAAAGAAGCAAAATGAAGAGAGTGATTCAGAGATGGAAACAAAAAACATGACCAACATAATTTAAATGAAATGTGGAAACAATGACCCATGGATGTGAAAGTCAAAATTAAAGCAGAAATTTGAACACAGATATTATCCTAAGTAGGACTTGCCTCCACAATAGTAGAGCATTGCAATGCCAGCAACAAAACTAAAACAGCTCAGGAAGAAAATGGGACCTACAGAGGAGAAAAGACAAGGTCGGTAAAAGAATAAGTGAGTTCATCAAACAGAACAATATCATGTTTGTGTCCTTTCTAACATAAAATACAAACTTTAAAGCTGATCTATGGAGGTAAAGTTTTGTTCTTCACAGTGAAAACAGCCATTCGTTCAATGTATGGGTCACGATTCGGAGTCAGTTTTACTCCACATCACTGATCTGACCTATTTCCCTGCTGACACACCTTTGACCCAGTGGATGCACCCATGACTGTTCAAAGGAATGCAGGACAGAGGAAGCCGTTTTGGATGGCGGCGTACACGTGAACACAACTGACCAACAAAGCCAGAGCCCTGAATGTAATGGGATGATGAATGGTGGAGCAATGTAAGGCAGTGGGGCCCACATTCTGATGTTAGGGGTTAAAAGGTTCAGCAGACAACTAGGTTTGCTGAAGAACAAAGCTTGACTAGGCTTAAGGGGTTTATCTGAGGATCAGTGAGGGTTCCAGAGGCACCCAGACTCCACTCATTGGCTGTAAGACCACTATATTTAAAAAAAAAAAAAAACAAAACCCACCCTAGTCATCAATGTTGTCACATTTAATGATTACAACCACAGTTTAATTGTGTAAAAAAAGTTTTTATTGCAGCCATTTTTCAAAGCAAGTCATTATTCTTAGTCTGATGTTCCACTTTCCAAACAGCTGCTGGTTTTAGTTCTTTCAAGTACAAAAGTAAATTTGCACACGAGGCATCTGCTTGAAAGATATCCTCGCAATGGCCTTTTATTTTCTTTTTCTAATCTTATCAGCATAGTGTAATACCATTTTCAGCAGGTGCAGTGATGAAAACTTTTCTCTGATGATACATTCAGCAAAGCCCAAATATTCTCAGCATTTGAGAAACTCCTTTTAAATGGCAATGTAATACTAGTGAAATATAAAAATGAACATGAATATTGGTTGAATGCCAGGAAGAACATCATGTAAACAAAGTAATATATTGGATTAACAAGAGAGGTGTGTGTGTGTGTGTGTGTATTCTTATCTAATTTCGAACACATTTGAAAAACCTACTTTATCTAATGTGTCTCTGCAACCTTAAACAGCATGGAGAGACAGTTTAAGCTTGCCTCTTTTTTTTTTTTTTTTTTTTTTTTTATCCTAAAGGCAATTTAATTTTTAATTTTATTTTACTTTACTTCAAGCTGTTCTTGTTTTAGCTGATTCATTTGCCCTATTATATTTTAATTGCTGAATTATTCATCATGGTTTAACTGTTTTACTGATTTGCTTTCTGCTGAATTTTATTACATTTGTCATTTGGGATTGTTGTTCTCATGCCTACAGTCATTCCTAAAGTTATATTGTTTATTTTTTTCCATTGTCCACATATCAAAGCCATAAGTTACTACTAAAAAAAACTTATCAATACTTTAGTAATGTGCCTTTTTAAAAGGTGTTGGCAGTATTACAGAGTAGGAATGAGAATGAACCTTGTACAAAACAAATGATAGGTTTTTCTTTCCTATTTAACTTTAAAATTAAAGTAGCAGATTACATCTAATGCCCTGCTGTTAATACAGGAATAGGATTTCGATTTACCTCTTTCATTAAGCACATATCTTTCTGGGTGGACTTCCACACTGTTGCTCCACTTGGAGTCTGACATCTCTAGAGGGGAAAAGGAAGAAGATGAGTAACATGTGCTTCTTCAATATCAGTCTGTACAGTATCAGATTCACTTCTTGAACTACAGTTCAAGCAGTACTTTGGCTCCTGTTTCTATCTTAAATAGGATAAGGCCAGACAGGGCAATTAAACAGCAGGGAATCCACTATTATTGGACACCGGGGAAACTTCTATAGTGTAACTGCAGTACATGAAACACACAGAATATACTGAAGACTTTAACAGAACAGACATTCACTACTGGATATATGAACACACACACATTACAAATAAATATATGGACAAAAGAAAACCTAATATACTGTATAAATGCATTTTTCTTCAACAACATTCTGCAAAAATATTATAGCGATTGTCTCCATTATATATATATATACTCTATATTCAATTTTACCGACTGAAATCTTTAGAAATAATTCAGTTGCATCAAACTTTGGATTATAAAAGCCATTACATTTCTAGCACTGAAATTTTTTTGCTCCTAAATTAAGTATCTGAATTTTTTTTGTCTCTGAATTTAACTCTTATTTTTTTTCAAAACCCCTTTTTCAGTTTTATTTTTCAATGTTCATAAATTCAGAATAAAACAAGTCATATTTAAAAGAATTCAAGTAATATAAATTGAAGTTACTCAAATTCAATAGGCCAAATTCAGATGCCAAAATTTGAGGTATATACACATCAATGACGTCTATGTATCTATGTCTATGGTTGCACACCCACTAGTTGACCAGTGTCACAAGACCAACCTAATGTAACTTGATTGGTTGGCTGTCGGCTTAACTTGAGGTAGAATTGATCGCTTATCCTTGGTGTCCTGGATGTTTGATCTGCATTTTATACCTCAAATTTTAGCATCTGAATTTGTCCTATTGAATATGAGTAACTTGAATTTATATTACATGAATTTTTATTCTGAATTTATGAATACTGATAAATAAAAGTGAAAATGGGGTATTGAAAACATGAAGAGTGGAATTCAGAGACAAAAAAATCCAATATTTAATTTCACTGTATAAAAAAAAAAAAAAAAAAATCAGTGCTAGAAATTCAGTGTATTTTAGAATTCAAAGTTTGATGAGACTGATTTACTTCCATAGATTATCTCTCTGTGGAAATAACTATAGCTACGATAAACCATGCATATAAATGCATGTACATTAGGTGTGGAAGACTTCATAACATTAATAATTTGGCATTACAGAAAATATTTGATTAGTCAAGATTCACCTGTAGGAGATGGTATGATGGGTTTTTCTGCCACTGACGACACAAAATCATGTTCAGAAAAACGTGTTAGCATCATAGACCTTTCATGTTAATATATCTGTAAAAACATGTTGATTTTTTTTTTAAGATTCTGGTGCAATAGCTCATCTAATATATTTATCATTATGTACATATCATTTTAATACTTATGTCATTATCTATAGTGGAAGTACTGCTATTCTAATGTCATATTGCATCACATGTTTCTAGTATGTTTGTATTGTAGATTTTTCTAAATTATTGAGATTACAGTTGAGTTTATGGACTGTAATTTTGATGAAATGATTGTGACTTGATCCACCTATAAAGTAAATAATATAAAACAAATGTGACTCATGAACTGGTAGAATGGGTTCACATGTGACAGCCTAACGAATGAGGAGTCTGCATTAAAATGTCTGACGTGTTCTCCGCTTTACCTTTGTGTCTAACTCTAGAGGGAAGGCTGGAGTACACCTCCTCTGCATGGATGTGAAGTCCTCTGTAGAATTCATGACATGCCTCCTCGCCTTTCCTATACAGATCCTTCAGCAGATCGGCTAATCGCACCTTGGTGGGCACTCTCAGGTTCCTGAACTGCAGAGACACATGCTGCATTCAGACACTGAACAGACCATATCTGCAAACTCTGCTTCTGTTCTACTTCACTGTATTAGCTACAAGTGTAAAGACATGGCTGTCAAAACAGGATGTCTTCTTGTTTAAACGATGCCAAATTTTATCTGTAGTGACCCTGTGAGCCTCCTTGTCACAGAGTATCTGTGGGTACGTCCTGTTCAGCTGCAGCACCAGTCTGTCAAGCAGCTCAGTGTCAATCCTCTGGTCTGTGCAAAGGAAGTGAGTGTCTCTCTGAAGCTGCTCGTGGTAACCATCAGTGCCTAGTCAGGAAAGACAGACGTTACAGAATAGTAGGACGCACAGGCAGAACATGGTGTTTAATATGATGCATTCTACTCTACATACAGACAGTGGTGATCCTGTACAATTACAACTTAGGCTCTAACTGGAGACCTGGAGATTTGATGTCTGGTCCTAAGTAGTGTCTTAGCAAGATGGTATTGGCATTCCTTCTGAAAGAAAAGTACTTATAGGTTTATTCTCATGTTTAGATGGGTGAATATAGTTAATATTAAATTATACATTGGTGCACATGCTCTGTAATTTTAATCCAATACTAATCTTTCTATCTTATACAGTACTGTTCAAAAGTCTTTAGTTTTGTGGTTTTTGTAGGGTTTGAGTGAGCAAACATTTATTTTTCCATTATCTTTTCTTCAGATACAACAAAAAATACAGGGAATATGTGCACAACCTTAAAAGACAGAAAAACCTGAACTGAATAGGATCTAAAGGTTAAAGTGGCTATTTAGTGTGACCCCTGACCCCATAAGAAGCAGCACAAACAGTTAGAAGCATTTGACATGTACTGAAAGAAATCTGATATAAATCATCAGGAAATTAATGCTATGAATCTCATATGCTCTGAACAAAAGGGTTAAAGACATGTTAAGTGTAAAAATACTACCACATTGGTTTATAGAAGTTGCCCCCCGAAGCTTCTGTTTTTACTGCTGTGCATACTTCCCATATATCCAGATAGCATTTTAAAAGAGACCTGAGAAATGTAAATGTGTGGTCATTAGAGCTTCCCTAAACTAGTACATCTAACTTTTGCACAGTACTGTATACCTACCCAGAGATACATATAAAAAAAAAGGCATGTGGTAAATACTGGTCTGGTAGAAGATGTTTGTTTTTTATTGTATGAAAGCTGTTGGTGTTGAAAGTATTTTCAAACATATAAACTCAAATATCTGCTCCAATTTCTGTTCCATCTGTTAGCATCACAAGGGATACACAAACAGACATACTTTAATCCTTCCGTTTGGAGATTATTTGTGTCCTCATCTTTTCCTGTGCACTTTGCCTTTACATTAGGCCTCTATGGTTTCTGAATAGACCTGCTTAGTCCAATGTTACCTTACACAGAATATTTCACATCTGCAGCTTTACCCAATACCTGAGGACATCTTTTGTTAAGCTACCTGAATCAGTTCAGCACTAGCTTTAAAAATCATGCTCTGGCATTAACTATAAATAGACCCGTAACCCTTTATTATTCAGTTTAGTGCAAGGTTGTCAACATTTATTTCAAGATCACTCTGCTTTTTTTTTTTTTTTTTATTCACAGTAACTGGCAGCATCCTCAGACAGAAAATGGTGCAGTATAAGCAAAGTCATCCCAGTGTAAAATTGAAGCCAGTTCTTAATGAAAAATGAATTAAATCTTGCTTTAATCACACAAACAGGCTCACAGGGGTTTCATCTGCCAGAATGAATGAAAAATAATGCAAACAGGCTACTATTAACTATTAGTATTTGACAGCATGGACTTTTCAGTGATATTTCAATTGGTCTTGAGTCTATTTGTACAAAAAAGAAAAGACAAGCTCATTATTATTGCCAGAGCAACAACTGTTAAATCACAAAATCGATGCAACAAGTGCTCACATAGTGATAATCAGCGATTAGTTATCCTTAGTGACCTGTCAGTCACCGTTCAGGGATTAGTGTTAATGGCCTACAACGCACAACACAGCCTTACACTTGATTCACAAACCTGTCATGTTGACAAAGACACAGACTCTCTTCTCCTTTCCAGGGGCTACGGGTGAAACTTCCTGTTCCCCCTTGTGTGTAACGATGTCTGCTTCCCCGTTACGTGAACGCGCAATGCCCCTGAGCGCGCATCCGGTGCCACATGACCACGTGACGCACCTCAAGGCCACATGATGATTATCAGGTCGGGACGATAGACTGAGCTCAGAGGCAGATTAACCAGAGGAATACTGCTTTACACGCTGGATCACAACACTATCATTCATCATTTTATTTCATTTGTGCCCTGCCAACTTTTTTTTTGGCCTCCATCAATAATAGGTTTATCAATTAAAAAAAAAAAATAATGACAATATTTATGATCTTAAGTAGGCCTGGTACATTCAGTTATTTCAGAAATCGGACATTCCTATATGGAGCTACATTATCCTACATCACACACATGGTACTTAAATACAGTACATCCTTTAAGTGTTTGGCTGACTTGAAAACAGCTGCATTCACTGAATTCACCCATTGCAGTACAGTCACTATCCCTCTTCATCATAAAAAGTTTTTATTTACATTCCTTAAAAATGTATATGCACAGAGTCCCCTTGTGTTCTTCTTTTGGTGAACTTTTTTTTTTTTTTTAAATAAAGTCAACGTCCTCAGCTGCCAAAAATGTTGTGAACCATGATCCTAATACACACCTTCACTGTCAGATTAAACCTCAACACAACAATTTCATTGCTGCCTATAAGGTTCAATTAAAGAAGAAACCTCCTTGACCTTCTACAACCTAACAAGATTGATGTCATTATAGTGCAATGACTCTTCATTGTCGCCAGAGGGCAGTGTGCCATCATGTTTCACAAAAGGCACATAAGTCTGTCAGTTCAATATGTCTTTAGTTTGTTCATATCGTCTACTGCAGAAAGAATGCAACAAGATAAGGAATGTGTAGCCTCATTCTGCCTGTTGTCCTCACTGATTGTTAAATATAGAGAACACGCTCCTGACTGATGGTGTTCCCATTCGATGCAACATCTTCACACTGATATAATCCTTATGGAAAGTTCCTTAGCGGAGTTCATGTTCCTCAGGTTAGACTCATCTGTAATTCCAGACAAAGTGCCGTGCTGTGCTCCTCCATACTGCCACACCACACTAGGCCCTCCAGCAGAGATCTGGATCAGGCTAGGGCTCGCAGTTTGACAGGCTGATGGTGGAGGTTTGTGGTACTGAGTCTGACTGGAGATTGGTGCAGATTCCGGGTCTGGAGGTAACAGAGGCTGGTTGTAATCTTGTCCTGGCAGAGGGGGAGCAGGGTTATAGGCAGGAGCCAAGGGGGGTGCGATCCAACCATAACCATACTGCTGAGGACACCTGCAGATGACAAGATAAGAATTTTGATCAGTGTATGGTCGGTTAATATTTGCTGTTTTTTGGAGCGTTTAACCCAAAAGTTAGGTCACTTTTTACCTGCAGGCTTGTGAATTGTCACATGGCAGAGGGCTGTGTGCATCCCACAGTGACAGTACTTTTTCCTGGCTGTTGTTATTGTTATTATTTCTGCTCTTATGATTGTAGCGGGACCTGCTGTGCTCCTCCTGTTGGGCCTGCTCCTCCCACTGCCACGCATCTGACTCCCTGCAAACACATTTAATGTCACAGCGCATCAGTACACATCTGTCAAAGCAAACTGACTACAAACTCAAATATCAGGATGGAATTCTGTGTTTTATTGCATGAGTTATTTTCACTGACCTCTCCAGATTTTTCCTTTTGTCCTTCTCAATACATTCTAATAAACAGCAGGTGAGGAAGGCCATAGACATGAGAAAGATGATGGCTGAGCTCACAATAGAGGCCAACACAGCCACACGGAAACCGTAGTCCTCATTGTATGAAAGCGCTGGGTTTAAAGACAGGAAACTGATTTACTGACTTAATTTCCCTGCACATGTCATGCACTCAAAAAACAAGCATTCATAGCTCTTACAAGGCAGCCACATAGATCATGCAGTAAAATCTTTATATTACCATATTAAATCACACTCAAGTATCACACAAAGCATTATACCACACTGACTTTACAGATAATGTCTGCTACACAGACAACTCAAATACATCAAGACTCAGAGAAAGATTGAAATAAAGTCATTTTTGCAGCAAAGCACACTTGCCCTCTCATCATTAAAAGGACAATAAAATGTAAATTTGCTTTTCAATTTCTTTCAGTTTCACATCACACAGCTCCTTCGCTCCCATGGTGATTGATCCCGAAATATAATTAAGATTGTGCTCCCACTTTTTCCACTCACTAACCAAAAGAGAGACTAAATGTGCACCTGGTCTGCCTGCATTAGCATTAATATTCTCTTTTAATGAGCTTTATCCTCGAGCAACAATTATTTTTTCTCTAATGTATTCTCCCATAATTTAAAGTATTAATTATTCCAGGCCAAATTTAACTTAACTTCATATAATAACTTCATTCAATACCAAGGCTGCCAATCACATAATGTTTAATATATATTCCATCGTGTCTGAATAATGAGCAAACAGACAGTTCAGAGGAAGTTTTGCAGTCTCTGCAATTCTGCAATACTCCCAGTGACAGCTTTTGGAATATTTCATCTGCAAACAAACACACACATTCCCTATTTCAAGTGCATATGAAATACATTCATGAGGTTAATGTGTGCTTTGTTATGAGCACACAAATCCAGCACCAGTTTCTATACATGTACATGCATTCCAATATCATGTTTTTTTTTCTGTCTACTCACGTTTACAGTAGGTCTCCCCCACCCACTGGGTGCTGTTGGTCATCATGACACACATTAGATGACTTCCAACCAACTTGTGTTTGGCTGGACACTGCAGGGAAATAACCGTGCCCACGTTGGTACCATTGCCCTGGATGATCCTCTGGGAGCCCAGAGCTGGCAGAGGCATGGGTGTGCACTGAGCCTGGGTCTGACCTAAAAGAAGAAGAGTTGATGGTCCATTGGTGATGGCATGAAATAGACATAGTGCATGCAACAAAAATACTGATTGACTTATATGTTAAATGCTTCATCTGCATTTGTAAATTAGTTTCCACGGAGATGATCAAGTAGCACAGTACTCCTCAAGACTATGAACAACAAAGAAGGGAGCACTGCAGATGAGATTTGTTGTGGAGTAGGGCAGTAATTCCACAGCTATCAGCTCTGAACCCCTGTAGGGGCTGCACAACACCGTGTGACAAAACACCAACCCCCCATAACAGTCTGGTGCTTTGCTGCATTGAATTCTAACAGTATCGAAGCAGGAAATGTGATAAATCATTAAACAAAAGGCCTGGGAGGCTGGTGGAAACATTCAGCCCATCTGGAGCCATGCTAAACAACCAGTTATCAAACAGCAGAGCACAACGTTCAGCACATTACAGGAGGGAGGGCTCATAGTGTGTCAGCCAAGTACGAAGCCATAACATAAGAGTATCATTTCATTATGACACAAACGGTTGGAATGCAAATAAACACTGACATCAGTTCAGTGATTTCCAACAGAACTGATCGGGCCCAGGATAATTCTTAACCATTTTGTTTACTGAGGGAAACCTGCTGCTGCTTGAAAACAATGGAGTTTTGACAAAGCAGAGAGTTCTGGTCATCTTCAGTTTCAATATTACAAGAGGAAAAAAGCCATGCTCCAAAAGAGTACTGAAGTTATAGATGAGTGATTCAGTAGTTTTAGTTCCTGGTTTATTAGTAGAAAGAAAGAAAGAAAGAAAGAAAGAAAGAAAGAAAGAAAGAAAGAAAGAAAGAAAGAAAGAAAGAAAGAAAGAAAGTGTTAAATGAAAGTAATTGCTTTCTTTCTAAAATGTAAAACGGTTCACTTCACAGACAGGAGACACTGGTGCTGGTAACTGAGACACATAATGGTCCACCATATTTACGTTTATGTAACACAAGGTCGCACTTCGTTGCTGGTCAGCACAGCATCACTTCTATGTCATGAACGCGCGCACGTGAGGCTGCCAGAGACGCCCTGCTGTGTGCGACTGAAGAGTTAATGATGAAACCGTAAAGGTGTTACTGTTGTCTTCCCTTTCACTTCCTCTTTTTTTAAAAATTTTCATTAGGTCCCGTTTTCTTCTTTTAAAAATCCGTTAATAGATTTTAATCGAGTCCATAGGTCTAAAAATGTACGTTTAAGCTTTTATTCTAGACGATTTGCAGTATTATAAATGCAATTTGGATTCCACATGGTTATAAATTCCACACACATGATTAAAAATTAAAAATAAAAAAAACCTACACGTTTCTGTATTTTGTAGGGGTGAATATTAGGCTCTAATTTGTGTAATTCATACTTCTAAAATGTGTCCATACAGTGCAGTATATTAATATTTAACGACTATAACTGATAAATGCAATGTGCCAAAAAACAAGTATCCATCGACAACACGCTCGACCCGGACAGGACTAACGGACCGGCTCCTGTTTCTATCTTATCTGTGCCTTACCTGAGTTATTAGCATCACTGCTGTCGTTTCTGTCAGTTCTGGACACATCTCCTATGGACGCAGTTGCCGCTGACATGGTGATGACAGACAGACACCTTCAGTCCGCTCCCGTGGTTGTGCGTAAAGACTGCGCAACGGTGCTCCTCGGTGCTTGGTACAGGGTAAACAATACGGAATTCCGTTGCTGGAGTTGTGCGTGAGCCTCTCCGTCCTATTCTGTTTCCCTCCCAGTGAACGGATTGTGATTTACAGAGTCCTCCCACAGTGTCTGTGTCCTCTCCTCGCAACACAGGATACACTTACTCTAATGCCCGCTTTGGACAGCGCGCTGTAGCCTCTGTCGCGCAAGCGGATGAGCGTCTGGTGCGACCAAGTGAGACAAAGTAATCGGTTGAGACCTTGTCGACCAAAGCAAACATGACTGTCTAACTTGACATGACAGGTCAGGACGTTTTGGATATCAGCGCCGCGCTTTGTAAGCAGGACAGCGATGAGTAACTCCACCCGTAATAAACCGCTTTATGTGGGCAGGAAGTCGCAGCTGTGCATTTTCATCAGGACGTGTTTGAGACAAAATGAAAATGAACAAAATACACATACTTAGTGACGTGGAACTCATGCGCAAGAGGTGCACGAGGATTTGCATGGCATACACTTCTGATTCTCTTTATCTCTAAAATGAGGCTCCAGCCCAGGTGACTATGCCCCATGGAGCCTTGAACCAAATGATCCAATAAAAATGTTCTTTTTCTGTTTAGAATTTGTAATTCTGTGATGAATAATCAGCACTAAATTGATGTTTAACATTCAGTCTGAAGCAGTGGATCAATATTTGAATAATAGTGGCTGAAAAAGTAGTTGTACCTGTGTTTTCCTGAGTTGGAAAATGAGACTGATGTGATGTGAAGACTTGAAAAGACCATTGGATATTTAAAAACTTCCAAGGAATGTACTGTTGCATGGTTATATGATGCCAGACTTTTTGTTTATTTGGAAATAATCACCCAAAAGATCATTTCTACAAGTTACTACACATCTGACATATAAAAAGAGAAGTTTTCACTTCTGTTTTTGCATGTTGCTGTGTCATAGATCAGCAGGCCTGTGGTGAGAAGTGTTAATAGAGGCCTATGTAACTGGAACATATGAATAATTTGTTTGAAATGCAGTGTCATTGATTGGTGCCCCACCTAAATACTCTAAGCTAACAAATGACCAGAGTGCTTTAACTCAGCTCATATTAACATGTGTAATCTTTGCAAAGTAAAAGACTAAAAATGCTAAATATGTAGCAGATGACTTCCTAAAGATGGAAGTAAAAAAAAAAAAAAGTAGGTGAAAATGTCATTAAACAAAATAGGTTATAATCTAAGTGAAAATGTCATACTTAATGTAGAGGTTGAACTTGTTATCATCATATAGAAGATAGAAGAAGTAAAGTTCAAGTCGGGTTCTTGTCTACAAACATGGACTGAAATGTACTGATAATGTTGTTTACATACAGTATGTGCTACTGCAGCAGTGTCACAATGCCAGGCTACACAGTATTCTTTGAAGACTGATTTGAAACAACTTAACCCATCAGGACCCAGTGTGACATATGTGTCACTTCCAAAATGAATGTTTCTGTTGGAGCCAAAATACATTTTTGTTCATTTATTCCTATTTTTGGTTTTAATCTTAATAAGTACTTGATCAGTGTCACAAGGTTACATATACCCGCCATGTGATGGGGTAGGGTGTGGTGTGTGAACAGTCCAAACAATTTTCTGACTGTGAGAGAGAGAGAGAGAGAGAGAGAGAGAGAGAGAGAGAGAGAGAGAGAGAGAGAGAGAGAGAGAGAGAGA
>JAQQZY010000027.1:14888110-14911302 GCA_030068375.1 Ostorhinchus rueppellii | reverse complement strand
GCCCAGGTTGTCCACCATTTCAAATTCGCGCGCTCCCGTGATGGGGGATTGTGACGTAAGTGCAACCCAGCTATTGTGAATATTCCTCTGGAGATTTTCCAAAATGCAACCTGTTTACTTTTTCTAATAAAGAAATTGCTAGTGTTTCTCCAATCATACATCTCATAATTTTATGAAGAGCGTATTTTTGAATTAAGTTTTGTCTTTAGTTTGTGTAGCTAGAAAGTGGTAAATTAACATTGTAAATTGTTCTTAGCACTGATAAAGATTGAACTTTTATCACCTTATCACCCATCTCTACACAACAAGTCAAAAACAATACACATACACAGGTGACAGCTCAAGATAATACACTCCACTATGCATGTATAGCAAACTATGCTCTCCTCTTTCCTTTGCCCTTCTTTCTTTGCCTATAATCAGGAAATGCTTATCCAACTCCCATTAATCCTAATCTTTGGAATGGCAGCTTCTGTTGGGGGGGATTGGGATATTAGTCTTGGAAATGAATCAGGGACGCTTTAACAGGCTGACTTCCCCTCTATGTCATCCAGTATGAATGGCAGTATCTGGTAGAAAGCTTTCCAAACATGATTACTTTGGGGAATCTTTTTCAAGCAATCATGTCAACCACTAGTTTCATACATCTCCTTGGGACACTCGGAGCAGATTTATTTCTCCATACGGGGGCCAAGTTTTCAAGGAACTGAATTTGTTTTATCTGGTCAATACAAGGCACAGCCCGGTCCCACAGCAGAGCAGCTACCTGAGGTCACACTCAGGACAACCAAATCCTCCTGGCCCAAATCTACGGAGCACAGACAGTGCACAGACAAGCCTGGCACAGGAGAATGGACAGATCTGACTGACACATGCTCAGTCATGTGCCCGGGCACTGCTCGGTACAGATGTCCTACTAAGACCAGAGGAAGTAAACAGGACGTACAGAAAGCAAGACTATCAGCAAACTCTGTGGCTGTCTGAAGTCACATATGCAGTGTATAGAAGCCCTTATTGACACAATGATTATCTCTACTGGGAAAGTTCACAGTAAGAGTAGACTATATGGGTAAGTGACAAGCATATTGCTTAAAGCAGATGGAAATGTGTTTTAATTTGTAAACAGCAGATGTGTCCAAACAAAGGCATGATTATCTTTAGAGAGAGTGTTTTTAACTCTTACCTGTCCACTGTTCTGCACATAAAGCACCAGTGGCTCGGCTTTGGTGACGGCCACCCACATCTTAGTCCAGCTCTTTCCTTTCTCCTGCACCTGGAGGTGACCACACAGTATGCAGTTCTCCGCTGTCAGGGATGTCTGCCTCTGTGGACACAACAATATACTGTAATTAGTATGTCTTCTGCTTTTTCATTCATTCATTCATCTTCTGAACTCGCTTTATCCTCACTAGGGTCATGGGGGAGCTTATCTCAGCTACTTAGGGGTGAAGACAGGGTACATCCTGGACAAGTTGCCAGTTCATCACAGGGCTGACACATTCACACCTATGGGCAATTTAGGTTAGCCAATTAACCTATCAGTGCATGTCTTTGGATTGTGGGAGGAAGCCGGAGTACCTGGAGAGAACCCACGCAGACAACATGCAAACTCTACAGAAAGGTCCTGGAATCGAACCCAGGACCTTCTTGCTGTGAGGCACGAGTGCTAACCACTGCACCACCCTTTTGTGTTTTAATTAATTTTATTGATCATCAAGGTCAAACGTTGATCTCATACAATCTTGAACATTCCTTGACAAAAAGGCTCATTTAACATTTTAGTTACTGTTAACTTCCAAGTAGGAAAATAAGAAAATGAATTGCACAAATCAAAGCTAAAGAGGGGAAGAAAAAAAAAAAACTAAACTAAATTAAACTAAACCCCCCAGATATGCTGCTGATTCAACACATAATGTGATATAGATGTCGACCTATGCAAAAAATAATAGTACATCTTTTATTTATCATATTGTCACCTTCCTAAAATAATAGCCTAAATCATCAAATACTTATCCCATAAAGACCCAGTGCTACTGTTGTGGCAGTTCCATTTTTTTTTGGTCTATATCTAATTTTTCTTACATAATTCATCACGATTTATTATGATATAATCCTCTGTATTTTGCATTTTTCAGAGAACATCAGGTATTTTCCTGTATTTAATTTACTGACCATGTGGATGTTCACAAAAGCTCAGATTAAAGTTGGAGGTCATATCAAAAACAGAGAAAACTGAAGAAAAAGTGACATTTTCAGGAAAATCTATCAAAGAAACTGAACATAAACCAAGTGTCTCCGCCCACTGTCATTGATCCAACTCCATGGGTTTTACTGGTGAATCAATGTTGTAGAAGATGATGGTGTTTCCATGGTAACTAAACAGAATCTGAATGTCCAAATGGGTCGTATCTGATTACCATGAAATGATGACAAACTGCATTTTACAACAGTTATTTACATGTATTGATAGAATTATTGGTTTAGAACTGGGTTTCTGGAGGTATCAGCAAATCTAATTTAATGCCCCCCCCCCTTTTTTTAAACGTTCTTATTAGATTATCTTTTTTCAGTATAATCCAATGTATGCATTCAAGTACAGTTTAGTTAAATTCTTTTCCTCCTTCACAGCAGCAAGTGTATTCTCACAAACCTCCACAAGCAACACAGGATGGAAATTAAAGAAAACAATAACAATTGCAGCAAAAAGACAATGTCCACTTCCATTTAATGCCCTTTTTAATGCAACTTTAAACAAATGTATTGCCCATGTCCACCTGCAGATACAGTTGTATATATAGTTTTTTTTCTGATGGTTTACCTTTCAAGAGGGTTTAAACAGGTTCTGAATAGTTCCTCCTTCAATCACTTTTGCTGAAACTTGCATTTTCCCATTTTTCCAATATTTGCTAATATTTCCTCCACTCTTTCGCCACAGCATGAGTATGCTCACAGCATGCTGCATTCCAAGCATCCGGTGTTGTGATTTCATGTATCGGCCTTAATTTTCACAAAATCTATTTAATGACTTTTAATGCTTTTTAATGACCCACAGAAACCTTGTAGAAATAATTAAACATTTTAGATCAGTAGATGGTGTTGGTCAGCAGTGGCTGTTTGAGGCTTTTTAGGTTAATTTCTGGTTTATTTCTGACAAGATTACTTTGTATTACAGGGGTACAATATGAGTATGAGAATAATATACAATATGAGCTGCAATGTAAAAGAAAAAAAAAACACTTGAAAAAGCACTTGAATGAGCTTGTACTTCAGAACTATCTGCATCATGTTTGAGGGTTTAGATTTGATGAGCAGCACAGATCTCCCACTGTGCACCGTTATGTAACAGCCTTTAACAAGGATTCAATGTAGGACACAGTGAGATTTGTCCGTGACCAGGTGTTCATGCTCCTGTTGCTCCTTATCTAACCCTGGTATGGTTTAGAGCTCCCTCCTGTGGTACATAACATCACTGCAGGTATGTTTTCTACATTTGTTTAGTTGTTGATACAGTGTAAGTGTGAAATGGACAAAGATCATCAGTGAGTGTGTAGGATAATTAGTTTAATTTCATAAATAAACTTAAACTTTGATCAGTTTTTTCATATAACCAGATTATACCTCGTCTGTGTAGCGTCGTGTACGTCAGACGTTTACAGACGCTGAAGCAGACTGATGAGTCAGCAGAGATGGCTGGTCCTCCTTGAGCTCAGATAATCTTGTAAATCGCCACAGAGAGATCAGTTGATCTTTCAATGTGAATATGCGTTGACGCATCACAGTCAATGTCTCTGTACAATGTGTTTTAATGTGAGATCCAAGGTGCTCTCATCTTACATTAAACTGTTATTGTACTTTTTCTTCCAGGCTGTTCAGAAGCAGTGCATTCTGGTTAATGTATTTCACTGCTGGTACACTAGGACACATGAATCCATTTGGACTGGTATGAATTACAGCAGAAAAGTAAACTATTGTGCACTTGCTACTTAGTCTTTCTCAGTATGTCTGAGCTCTTGTTTTTGTTTGTCTCCAAGTGTGAGTCTCACCTCAGGCGCAGCTTTTCGTTTCTGTTCACTAACGCCCAGATTCTCCAGGCTAAGGCTGGCTTCAAAGCACTCCGGGCACACTCGACTCGTTTTGTTGTCCAAGGTCTTTGAACACTTTGCACAGATGGCCTGCAGAAGGACACACAGAGAGAGGGAGAGAGAAGGGGAGACAGTGTTGAAATACCTACACAGTTGACGGTTAACTGTCCAAAAGATTTTCCCACTTCTTCTCTTTCTCCTCTCAAATTTCCTGTCTAACATCTGCACTCACTGCTCCACAGGCTTTGCAGTGGTGTTTGCGTTTGGTGAAATTGAAGCTTTCGTTGCAACCTTTACACGTCTGCTTTTCTTTCTCCTTCTTCTTGGAACTCTTCTGTAAAAAAGAGATTAAAAAAAAAAAAGTAGTCATATGTCAAGGTCCTCAGCTTTTTGGGAAACCAACAGGGATGTCTGAAGGCTTTATTCCTTTTTTTTTTTTTTACTTTGCCCATCTTCTCCTTAATACTGTATGAGCAGCCAGACAAATAGACATGCTATCTGGCAGGCATCTAAAATAGAAATCAAACTGACATCTCATATGATATGTAGGAGTCGAGTCCACCTGACAGGTCTTATTATTCAAACGTGGACACGCATTGGGAAAGTTGGGCTTGACATAATTTACTTATAGAAAACATGAGGTTTTTATTGTTTTAGAACAGGCTTGTGCTATAAATAATAATAATAATAATAATAATAATAATAATAATAATAATAATAATAATAGGTTGATATAAAACCTCCTAATTATCAATAATGCAAGCAAGGAGTCTTTTTATTTGAAAAGAAAAACACAGATTTTCCTCAGACACACTAAATGTTTTATCACTTAAGTTAAAGTTAATACTGTTATCCTGCAGTGACAACATCTCATTGCATAGCTAAAGAAGCCCTCAAACCAGTATTTACAGGGCCAGTAGTATTTCTAATATTTTAATTTCTCACTGTATTTGTATGTGATATGCAAATAAACACCATTTCATATTTTTTAAATCAGTTTTATAAACCAAAGTAGTGTAATACTGAGCACTTGACCTCAGTGATTTATATTCTTCTGCCACTTTGAACAAAATATGTGCCTGTATAAAAATATCTTACCCTTTCATGCAGTCTTTCACCATCTGAGTCAATGGATGTGTTACACCAGGGACCCTGAGGAGAGGAATAAACACACTGAGCACTGGCTGCGTTCTCCTGCACTCAGATATATCCACCACTAGATGTCAGTCTACACCAGCTGAATCTGCTCATCGGGCTTGTGTCAAGTTACTTTTGGCCAGAATCCATCTTCAGCCAGCTCAAAGTGGGTCAGAGTAGATCCATAAGAGTTTTGTATATACTTTGACTTGGGTTTTCCCTATTAGGTCATGAGAGAGATCTGGGAGAAGAGACTCGCAGATGCTACGTGTGCAACTATCAGCGATGGAAAGAAAGAGCTTCTTTATATGTATGATTGTACCACATCCATAGATGGGGAGTTGTTTGGGCAGACAAAGACCACACTATGATGGACTGCTCTGGCTGCTTATGATTAATTGTGCCAGATGACCCACTAATTGAGTGATTAGTGAAGTGACTGATAATGGGGGTGAATGACTAACCGGTGAATCAGGCAGGTGGTCATCTTCTCTGGAGAAAGAGCTATTGAATGCTTTGTTGAATGTTTCACTGTTTTGCTTGTGCCGTTCAATGGTGGCCAGGATCACCTGAAAGTCAGAAGAGGGAAAGGAAACAGTATTATAATCATGAGACAAAAAAAGAAACTGTATGGACAAAAGTAGTTAAAAAAAAAAAAATCAGGTATTTCTTTTCTAACGGGTCTGGCCTTCAAAATAATAAAGACAAATATTATAATACAGTTTTATATTGTGATAAATATAATTGCATTGGATTGGTTGGCTTTCCCTAAAGTGTAATCTTTACTTCCAAAATACCTCAGAAATCGTTGTTACTTCATTTTTCCTCATCAATTTTATTTTTATCCATGATCATGATTTGAAATATTCTACCTCTAAATTTCTAAAATATTTTTTATGCTCTGACTGTAAATAAGAAAATATTTTAGGAAACATAGGCAAAAATACTGAGACACATGTCCTGTTCATGCTGATTTGAAAAATAAACATCAATACTTCCTCAAAGTTTAATAGGAGATTTTTCTTCATAAATGACATATAAAGTAAGTAGATGGTTAGTTGCAGTACAAAATTATTATTTACAGTCAGTGCACGAAAAATATTTTTTGAAATTTAGAGGTAGGACACTTCAAATCATCAGTTATTGATTAAAAAAAACCCTAAATCAATGTTGAGAAGTAAGTTAAATCATCTCTGAGGCAATTTGGGAGTAAAGATAACAATTTAAACAAAACAATGAAATGCAATGGTGTGTATATATATTATAAATATTATGATAATATAATTATAATATAAAACATTTGTTATCATTGTTTTGTAGTCCAGAGCCCTGTTAGAAAAAGAACACCTGAATTCAATGTGTCTGAATACTTTCGTCCACACAGTGTATGTTGCAGATAATGATCCTGCATTGTAGAAACTTAAAATTTATACTTTGCTGCAGGTAATTACTTCAAGAGGAATAGATTATCTAAAATGAAAAGAAAATGATAAAGTGAGCCTCCGCTTTCACTGTTTGAGTAGGAAGAAGAAGATCATCTATGGCGTACCGTCTGCTCTGTCAGCGCTGCAAATGAACAATAACCGTGTGGACATCAAAGCTCCAGTGTCCACAGACCTGCCTCTCCAGTGATGCACAAAAACCTTCACTAAATCTTTTGATTTCTCTTCCTGTCAGCTCATTAAATGCTGCCTCTATTCATTTATGCACCTCTCTTGTGCATACAAACGCCCACCTAACTTTCCAAGCTGTGAAATATTTTAATCAGCTTTACCCTGCTGTAATGGGCTAAATGTGCAATAATGAGGTGCTTGATTAGAGAATATTATTCCCAAACATACTGAATGAATGTGGGAAGGAAATCTGTAAATCCAGTTTTTAATAAGCACTACTATGAAAAGGCACTAGACCAAAATGCTGCATGAGCATGTGTCAGACAGCGACAGCATGTACATATGTGTGTGGGTGTATGACATGTTTGGGAGTATGTGTGTGATCCTTGCCTGAATCCAATCTTCCTTCTCTTCAGCTGTCCTGGAAAGCAAATAAAAGATGGTGGGAGTTATTAAATTTACACCAAATTGCAATGATATAATTGAACTACCCATATAATCAATAAAACAGTGGAATCATATTATCAGCCGACAGTGGAATTGCAATGAACTTATTTATATTCATGACGGGAATAATGAATGTTAACCCTATAACGCCAAACATACCATATTTGACACTTGAGCTTTGAAGCCCCTCTACATGATCAGTGTGATATTTTTTTCTTGAAAATCCTGGTGTATACAATTAGACACATGCAATACACAGATAATCCACCAAGGGGGAGGAATTCATTCACCAGAAGCCTTTCCAGTGACACTACAAGATTGTGATTAATGAGGACGGACCCAATTTTGAAAAGGAATTATTATAATTTGTTTGACATGTTAGTGTTATATTATGTTTTTGTTTGTTCAAAAATAATATTTGAACATTGAGACCTGATGTATCAAATATGATACAAAATTGAAACTCATACATGGAAATTGATATTTGAAAGTTTAGACAGACCACTAAAGACTCCAGTTTTGTTTTGTTTTTTTAATTGGAATTTTCTGTCAGTGATTTAATGGTTAAGGCTTCACAGAGATAAAATTTGGCTGGTTTAATGTCTGTACCTGGCTTGCAGCTCCAGTGAACGCTGCTTGCCAATGATGGCAAACGTGTGAGGAAGATTCTGTTTCACATTTTCCTGCACCTGTAATCAGCAATTAAAGGAAAAGTCAATTGGAGCTATGGCAAAAAAAAAGATGAACAACCCATATGTAATAGGATAAAAAGCACCACTATACCTCCATGCCAGCGATGTCAATCCTCTCCCTGACGCTGAACTTCTGTCCCATCAGTCTGAGTTTAGGCACACAGTATAGCACCATATTGTTGAACTAGATCAAAAATAAATAAAAAAGGGAAATTATGAACAGCACAGACAGTAATGCGGTAATACTAGAGGAGAGGGTTATATTTGTGAGATCTCAAGTCCGGTGTTCCAAATGCTAGAAGAATCTGTTTCAGTTGTGATATGAGCCAAATAAAAAGCACAACACTAATGTTTTGTCCTTGTCTGATATTTCTGCAACAGTTCAGTCGTCTCACCAAGTAGAGGTATCGATCTTGTGCTGTTCCATTTTTGGCTGACATCTTCTTTATATGTCCTTCTTTGATGAGCTCATTAGCTGGATTAACAATGTCTTCCTCACCGCCAAGTCGCTCATAAACCTCCAGCAGTTTGTGCATCTTCTCCTGCAAATGTACAACAAGGAAAGGATGAACAAAAGCACAATAATAAAAGCAAACACAGATGGCTCCACTAGATGGGGTTATCAGCTATCAGAAAGACCCAGAAGAAGGATGTAGAAGGAACAGTACGGCATTGAGCAGGTACTATATTTGTTTTAGTTCAAGAATACATTTGTCTGCTTCACATAAAGGACATTAGATGTAGACGCTGCATGACCAGACAGAGGAAGAAATTAAAAAAGGATGAGTGACAAAGGCAGTCAGGCTTCCGCAAGCTGTGAAACATAAGGCAGGAAACAGCAACTTCCTGTCTGCACTGTTTCGACTTGTTCACTCCCTTAGACTCATGGTGACTGACAGCATGGCGTCAGATTGGGCAACACACAGCGACTGGCTTTTATCAAGCTCAGTAAGATATCAGAAAGGAAAAAAAAAAACCAACTAGAATTTCCTGTCTTCATTAGAATCAATTGCTACAGAGTATAGTGTTGAATAATGGATACTATGGTATTTCTAAATGATTCAAGAAAATTCATCTTTGACCTTTTGGGTATAAAATGCCCCCATTTCATTCATTAAAGGGGTCATATTTTGTTAAACTCACTTTTATTAGTCTTTGGTTTATTTTTTATTTGTGTATTTGGACTCTAATAGTTGAAAAAGTTTGAACCCTCCAGACACTGTAAAGCTATCTTTATATTTATTTTGGCAAAAATCAAGTCAATTTCTACAAACTGTTAGTTACATTTATAACTAGTTACGTCATGACATTTGCACATATAAGGTCAAGACTTCTGGTGAACATTTCTCTGAATACAACTGTAATTGTTTGTCAGCATCGGTGGTTGTAGTCCATACTGAAAATGTGTCCAAACTTTGAGTCGATTACCTAAAATGTTCAGTTGTTGGTTGAACAGGACAGAGCAGCACAGCCAACAACCTGGAGGAGGTGGGGCATGAAGTGGTTCATTTGCATTTAAAGGACCAGTGCTTAAAATGACCTTTCTGGTGTCATTACTCAGAAATATGGTTGAAGATGGACTTGTGGAGTTGAATTAATGAGGAATTCAGGCTCAGACATTGTATTTACAATTTATGTAGACCACAGGGAAATGTTTTAAAATGCATAATTCCATTTTAAAAAAAAAGGTAAATATCACTTTATCCAAGGACAGAGTAGCATTTGGATTCTGGATCTTTGCCCTGAAACTTGATTTATGACCTTTAACCATCGAATATTATTCAATGTTTGTTCTAAATGTGAAGAAATTCTCTCAGGATGTTCCTTTATTTTGATAATGTCCATGTAAATGTGATATATGGACAGATGGGATGAGTTAAATGCAGTGTTACTTACCATTTTCCTGATTGCTGCATTTGAGTGATTAGCTGCTGTAGAGATGAGCTCCAGTGCCTCTGAAACACACCAACACAAACAAAGTCAACACACGTTCATCATTGGAAACCAGCTTTTATCAGTGCCGTCACAAGCTACTTTTCCATTAGGCTTATGCGCAAAACTTTAGCGATATTTTCTAAATGGCTAAAAAAAAAAAACATAAGTGCGTAATAACACTTTTTCAAAAAAAAAAAAAAAGCGCGATGATTTGTTTAATATCGCGAGATGATGCGAGAAGTCATTCCATAAACATGGCGACCAACGTTAATATCGTCTTTATTTACAGATATATTATTATATATTACCCCTCTATTCCTTACTAAAAAAACCAAAAAAAAAAAACAAACAAACAGTTTCCTGGCGTGTCATCACATGTTTCTTTTAAAACTCTTCTTCTTCGCTTGTTGTAATGTCCGTCCACATCCGTGTTTTTTTCTTTTTTTAATTTTAACACGACTACTTGTGAAAACACATCTTTCCGTAACAGTTTTGCGTAATATACCAATTTCTCAACGCTCGAAAGAACACCTCTTGCCACCGCAAAAACTTTTAATCGAAAAACGAGAGTTTTGGTTAAATTGACGTTTTTCCATTAGGTTTTTTTTTTTAAATCCGGAAGTTATATTTGTGATATTTGAGGGTCAATGGAAAAGCGTCTACTGTAATGATATAACATCGATTTTTATAAACTCAAGCACTGAACATGCACTTTCTCTACATCAACTGTTATTTGTGCATTAGCCTTATTTTCAGCCGGTACAGAGAGTCTAGTATTAATGCCTGCGAGCACCTGAGTCATCTGTTTCAATCACGCCCTACTTAGAACAGAGGTGACACACAGCTGGGAGAAATGAGGCCAGAACCACTGCGACAAACTTCTACTGTAGTGAATGAGAAACAACCTCCACTGAACTGAAAACACCAAAAGATGAAGGAGATAATGTGCAGGTAAACACCAAGAACATTACAATATGGAGAATTATGTTAAAAGTAGCTAACCCAATTATTTTTGGATAATCACATTCATTCACCTGTATTAAAACTACTGGACGAAAATGACTTTTTACACTGTCTAAGATTTGACCACTTATGTGCTGCTGTTATTTCAACTCATTTTTGGTACACGACATTATCTATAATTTCCACAAATACACCGTTGCCCCCAAAGTAATAGGAATAATTTTGTTTTCAGACACATTCCTCTTTTTATTCCTATTTTTGCACATCAATAATCCCCTTCAACCAGGTGCTTTATAACATACTGAGTCCCAGTTATGATTTATTTTCAAGAATAAATCACATTGTCATAATTATTCCATGAAAATGAAATGAGAAATGTTTTATTCCCACTTTATTGCAAAAAGTGCATTTTCAGTAATAGGCTTTGTATATTTAAATTATTATTATTATGAGATTTTCTTTATGAAGCCTAAAAGAAAAACAGATGTGACTTTCATTTGTGTGTTAGGTGTCCATATATTTAAACTGATGTTAGACTTGTGTTATATTACTGGTATAAAATGAACAGAAAATGACAAATCATTAGTCTTAATTATATGTATTACAATTAATCATCAGCTCAAAATTTCATTATCATGGCAGCTTTACTTTTAACAGGACTGCTTAACATCCTGCCATCGTCATTAAAGCAGAATACATGAACAAATTACACCAAGTAGGTCATTACCAGGAGGTAAATGCTCGTCTTCAGACAATACGAAAAGCTTTAGGAAGCTAAATTAATTTAAAGAAATCAAAGTTATTGGTAGTGTTCTTTAATATCTACGTATTTATAAAACTATATGTACAAAAAGTCGGCCTTATTCATAGGCTCACTTAACCCTTTATTTAAGTGACTATTTTTGGTAATTTCTGCACACATTACAAGATGCTGACAGTAACAGGGAGGACAGTGAGTCAATAATCTCAGGTCCAATGTGGTCTGTAAGGTCCACCTCTGCATGAACAGTGAGTGCAACTGCTTTGTTAGGTACCATGAAGTAATGGTACTAATATATGGTTTGTAGGTTTTTTTTTTCTTATGTCTTTCTCTTGCACTGGTGTATTGTATGTTACTGCTGTCAACTGTGAAATTTCCCCATAGTGGTATCAATAAAATCTTATCTTATCTTATCTTATCTTACTTTATCTCATCTTACCTTACTTTATCTCATCTTACCTTACTTTATCTTATCTTATCTTATCTTATCTTATCTTAAGTAATGATGTTCACAGTTGTAATGTTCTCAAAATTACGTTCTAATGTTCTAAAATGCATATTCCTTTCACCTTACATGTGTTTCTCTTTTATTTTTCTATATAATTCAGAGACTTGATTGCCAGTTATGGGAAGGGGTCCAAATATGGTAAGTTCATTGACCTTGATTTTTTACATGACAGTAAAATTTTAGTAAAATTTCACAAAAGTAATTAAGTCTTGTTATATCCTCCAATAACGCACTATTGTTGAAATGCTGAATTTTGGGGTATTTCTATGAGTGAACTATAAAGGGTTAAATATTGCAGGGTAGTAGAAAAGTATTCAGTGAATTGTCTTCTGCAGTAATAGTGTTATGTTAAACAAATATTATTCATGTTGCCTGGTAATAAAGTTCTGTTCGTGGTTTGAAACATGGCCAAGGCTGTGTTAAACTAATTCTGAAGGTGTGAGACAGCTCATATTCTGAATTCAGAGCTTGGTTTCATCCCATCGCTCCAGAGGTTCTACTTTTTCACTCTTTCCTCTGTGCAGTTTCAGTCTGTAACTCAGCAGAACCATAAATGTTTTCTTAAATCAAAACATTTTTAGCACAAATGGAAATGTATCTGCTTCACTGCTGCCTTCCAGAGGGTGGATCTGGGAGCCAATATATCTCAAGGCTTTTTCATTTTTAAAACTCTGACACATCTTTTCTTTGAGTAAAAAAACAAAAAACAAACTAAGGCTGGACTATTGAGTCTTTACGTGTATTTATAAAGAAAACTAGAAAAGCAGAAGTATGAGCCTAAAATGGGCATTTAATGACTCGAGTGTTAACAACTCGACTGCCACATGGGACAGTATCTCCCACTTATAGACAAGACGTCAGTGTGAGTTACATTTGTGACACGTACACAGATGATGAAGACGAGATAAACAGGACAGGAAACTGTAACTAGACTGTTCTTATGAACATGAATTTGCATAAACACTATGCTCATACAGTAAAACTGTTCATATCTCACTCTCTGCATCTTTGCGGTCCAGAGCATCATCAGGCAGTTTTTTCAGGTAGTCTTTGAGCAACAGTTCATATCTGGGAATCCTCTGGACCGGCTCCAGCATGTGGTGCTGCAATGTCAGGTTCCCACACACATCCTGTTTCTGTTGGTTCACATAAAATCACAAATATTTGAGCTGATTAAAATGCAGCTTTTGTGAAGAGCAGCACATAGACAGAAAATACAGGGAGAAGCTGAGATGAGTCACTTAAGATGATACAATTAAGCCTCATTCCATGAAGTTTAAGATTTTCTTTAAGCTTTAGAGATCTATTTTTTATTTATTTATTTCGAATTAGCATTAAAACCAAACAACAAAAGGATTATATAAAGGAAAGTCACACATTCAAAAAGGAACGGGATGAAGTTTAATTTAGAATCTTAGCCCATTCTTCGACCTATCCTAAATTCCAATGTCAGGTCCCATAAGTAACTCAAAAATCCTACACATCTCAGACTAAATTCTGACTACGTACAAAACACAAAACTGCTATACATATCAAGGACAGACTGTCCATTTTGCAGCAGCATTTCACATTAAGGTAAAGTCTGTCCTTGTCGTAGCAATAATAGTGCACATATCAAACACAAAAATAAACTCTTCGTCTTTTGTGCCGACTTTCAAAAAAAAAAAAAAAACTAGCAACATATTCAATTTTATCCTCTGCATTGTCATAAAAAATCTGGTGTTTTCCTACATTTCATTTATGACCATGTAAAGCTTCTGAATCATTTCATAGGTGATTAAATCAGTGACTTTTTCAACAAAATACATCAGTAACTGAATGCAAAAGGAAGCATCTACAGACAAACTACACGAATGAATCCATGTTGGCAGAAGACGATGGTGTTTCCACATTGACTATGGAACGTATGAGCATTCAAATGGGTCATATCTGATGCTGAAACTGTATCTTGCCTGAATTATTATTACATGTATTGGTAGGATTTGTTGTTCAAAAGTTATTAAACACTTTAGATCAGTAGAGGCTTTTGGTCACTGTAAGCTGTTTACGTCTTTGAGGGTTAAACAACTAACTTTTTTCTTTCTATGAGTTAACACACACACATACACACACACACACACACACACACACACACACACACACACACACACACACACACCTGTATATTCTGAACGACACTCTTGAACTGTGATGACCGCTGTGTCCAGGTGTTGACCAAGTCCATGGCTCGGTCAAAGTTTTTCACATATTCTCCATACATCTTCATGAACGGAGCCAGTTTCTGGAGGATGTCTCCGATACGAGGGTTGGTGTCCCTACAGCAACGGCAAGAAATTATTTAATTTAAGGCTGTGATTCATAAAACCTTTTAACAGAAGAGGAGAAACAATAGCACAGTGAGTGCATTTCAGTAACTAAACCATAGACGGAGATTTCAAAGCTTTAAAATATTATACAACATTGAGAACTGATGCTGTTTTCATGAGTAAAAGACAAAGGCGTGAAAAATAAACCAATTATTTGAGGATTTCAATATTAGTTTTTCTTAATAACCAGCTGAAAAGTCATTCGAAGCACTTCTCAGAGTCGCTGTGTGAATGTTGCTTGATTGGAAAGCCTTTCATTTGGAGCCAGCCAATTTTAATGAGTTCCCCAAAATAATGTGAGGGGAACCATTATGTGACAGGTGATTTCCCTAAACACAGCTCTCTAGAGGAGTCATTATCTACCAGGGGTGGCTGATGCTGGCACAACAACACACACTAGAGATACATTTCTGCTTACTGTGAAAAACTACTGAAAATGCCCTCATTCTGCAACTCTGACACACAAACAAACAAGTTAGCAATCTGACGCTGTTGGAAAACCCAACAATGATGCCCCCGTCCTGCTGAAACCCTGCTGTCTACATTCAACACACAACACCCAAAACACTGTAAATGACCGCGGACGCTGGGAGAGTGTATTCCTCACCATTCTCCAGTAATGCGAGTTTTCAGCTCAGGGAGCAGAAACTTGTCGTGGAAGCAGTAGATGGAGGAGATGTTGGAGAAGATCCCTGTAATGACATCCTGAGGGATTCCAGCCTCTGTCAGCTTAGTGCAAAATACCTGCAGGGAACACATGCAAGAAAATTCAGCCAAAACTCATGCAACTGCTTCCAAAAGCTCCAAATCTGGCACCTATTCAAGAAGCACGGAGAGAAATATTTTCCTCCTTTGACAGTAAGTGTTTGCTTTCAGATATGGGACAAACATATCTGTGTGTCACTGTGTGCAACTCTTGTACCATGAAAACACTAGTGTGAAGTAAAACAGGTCATATCTGCACACAGTTTGTTATGTCTGAGCAACCAAGGACATTCAATTTGACATAAAGGAGAGAAAAGTTCTGGCGTTTTTGCTTGATTCTTTAACCCAGTGTTTCCCAACTGTTTTTGAGGCACATATTTTAGATTAGAAAAATCACGAGCCACACCACCAAAACCTGAGAGGGGTGTGTTAATGACCCCTCGGACGGACCCCTGGATTGAGGTCCGTTCTGTAATAGGAAGGGGGCCATATCTCCCCTGCCTGAACCCGAAACCTGCAGTTTAATCGTAGTAAATAATAGTAGTAAATGATAACTTTTGAGTGAAAAAAACTTAAAATTCCATAATGAAAATGTTTAAATCTACAAACTGTACTTGAACATAACACGAACAAATATGAACAACCTGAAAATTATTAAGAAAAATAATTTTAATAATATCATGCTTTAGTTTATTCATTTACACATGCATTATAATGTACGTATCACAGTGGATCTACAAATACACACAACATTTAATAACAGGCAGAATATTATTAAAATTCCACAGACTAGTATGTAAAAACAAATATTTTTGTGGAATTTTAATTTTCTTACTCTACAACAAAGAGGAAAAATGTGCAGTTTTCATTACTTGTAGTTTATTATGATCTGATCCACTTTAGATTTAATTAACCTAAAATTATTTTTAACATCCTTGATTTTTAATACCTTCACTGTTACTTTTGCATTTCACAAATTCATCCCAGGGGCCGGATTGGACCCTTTAGTGGGCTGGTTTTGGCCCCCGGGCCGCGTGTTTGACACCTGTGATCTAGATCATGCTTCTCACTTACAGTACCAGTGAGGTGAAACTGGATAATTTCCCACGGCACACCTGATGACTTCTCACAGCACAATGGTTGGGAAACACTGGTTTAACGCATAAAGACCCAGTGTGAGCTTTGAGGTAGTTCTCAAATAATTATTTCTCTCTATTGAACTTTCTTAAGTGATTTATCACCATTTCCTGTAATATCATCCTCTGTGTTTTACAAATTGTCAGTGAAAATCAAGTGTTTTCTTATATTTAATTTACTGATCATGTAGAATGTTCATAAAAGCTCAGATTGAAGTTGAAGTTTATTTTATCTGCAACAGAAAAAAGCAAAGAAAACTGGACTTATTCAGCATGATTTCAGTAAACAAGTGTGTCCATCCACTGTCATTGATCCAACTCCATAGATTTTACCGGTGAATCCATGTTGTAGAGGATGATGGTGTTGCCATGGTAACTACGGAGCATCCAAACGGGTCATATTTGATGAACATGAAAAAATTATAAACTGCATTTTACACCAATTATTTACATGTATTGATAGGATTAGTGGATATTAGTAGGTATTAAACAGTTTATATCAGTAGATGCTTTTGGTCGACATTGGAGTTTGGATCTTTATAGACCAGTAAAATAATAGCACAAAAACCTATAAATAATGACAAATCCAAATGGTTCTCTTTGTTTTAGTGCAAAAAAACTTAGATTACATTATGAAAATGTTTATATTTACAAACTATCCTTTCACAAAAAAAAAAAGAAAAAAAAGTGAATAACCTGATCAGCCATGTAAACCTGATCCATATTATGTCTCAGCTTATCACAGAGGATCTACAAAGACACAGGACATTTCAAAACAGGCAAAAAATATTGCTAAAATGTTACTTTTATTTAATCAATTTCAGGTTTTCATGGTTGATAAGGTTATAGATGATGTTATTTGTTAAGGACATTATTTCTATGAGTGCATCGTCTCAGTGTTTAAATGTCCTTGATACTGTTTATCACGGCGCACTGAGGTTTATTCCAGGCTGCAGAGCTCGGGTTCATCATTGTCTTTAATACACTAGTTTGATGGACAGATGTTTTCTTTTTACAAACAGACTAAAACACTGGTATTCTTTGATCTATAAATGGATTTTAGGTCTGCTTCCATCATATTTCCTGGTCTACATCTGTTGGAATGATTTTAATACGTCCGGATAGCCCCCATGGTGGAGTGTTTTAAGTCTGGTTTTAAGACTTTTATTCTCTGGCTTTTAACTCCACATGAGTTGTGTGGTCTTCTGTGTCTTTTATGTATTTATTTATTGATTTTATTACTTTTAACTAGTTGATTTTATTGTTTTATTTACAGCATTGTTGTAGTTTTATGTACTTATTGTTTTTAGTATTTCTTTTGTTTTATTCTTTTTATGATGTGTGGAAATGTTCTTGTTGTTTAAATGTGCGTACTATATAAATAAAATAGATTGGATTGGATAGTAATTACAGTCTCTGGTCCCAGGATCTGTTAGGTCTACGAGTTCCAAAAGTCAGAACAGAACTGGGAAAGAAAGCTTTAAAATGTTCTCCTCCCACTGCCTGGAACAATTTACAGAAGGAGATGAAACTACAGGAGCGTGTCTATTTTAATATAGTCAAAGTCATTTTAAATGAAAGGGAAAAGAATGAACCTGGATGTACTTGTTTTTCTAACTGATTGAATCTGGTTCTGTTTTGAGGTGCTTTTTAGGAACAATGTTGTTATACTTTGAGTACCTTTTAAAATATAGGTTTGTTCTTATTTAGTGTTTTATATATGGTTTTACTACTGACTTTTATTGTGTTTTATGTATACTTTCTTATGTATATTTTTAGTGTGGATGTATGGCTGTCATTTCTATTTTGTTTAACTTCAGCTGGTTATATAAAGGTTACAATAAATCACATTTTTTGCAAAAGGATCATGTAATTTTACTTTTTTGCACTAAAACCAGGAAAAAACTTTGGATTTGGCATTATTTTTTAGGTTTTTGGGCTATTATTCTACTGGTCTGGCCCATTTGAGATCAAATCCGGCTTTATCTGTCTGGTAATATGCAACAAATCTCAACAAATCTGATAAAAACACACACACACACAAAACACAAATTAAGTGATTCTTCATATTTCAGTTTTAGCTCATATATAATATACTCTCCCACAGCCCCAGTGATTCAGTTTTATCAGCAATACTTCTCTGAGCTTTGTAACACATTAACATCAGCCATGAAACTGTAATCTACTTCAACCCCAGTGATAAACTTCACTTTCATAACCTTTTTCTTTTGTCCCAGTCACAACAATGGATGGGCACGAGTGTTTCCATGGAAACTTATGTCGTAAATGAAACCTGTGTGACAAAAACAGGAAGCTAAACCGTGAAGCCGTCTGCCCTCTGTAGCAAACACAGCAAAGTCGTTTGTGATTGGGCAGCCGTGCAGCTCCTCTACCACATGAACCAAATAAAGAGGAAGAGGATTCAACCACATGGAGTACACTTGCAACACACACACATACCAGCTAACACTAATAGAGCAAATATATTCACCATTTGAATTAGCATTTATCAAAAAAAAAAAAAAAGACAGAAACTGACACTATTTTTTCAGCCCTGATGAGGTACTTTAAGGAAATAACAGCTATATTTTGTCAATGTTTGAGTCACCCCTCAGATTTTATCAGTTACAGTCACTTTCACATTTTTATTATCAGGAATTTACCTTCATTAGCTGTGGGCATACTGTAGATGTAGATTTCAGAGAGGTTTTGATGACTTAAAAAGTGCTGTAACATTAATCCCAGACAGCATTTCATCTGACAGGAGCAGCTTTTTACAGCAAAAATTATAAAGTCAAACTTTTTGGGTCAAAAGTAAAAAGTCAAAAGGGAAAAAGAGGAAGATGTTAGTGATTAAGACAGACTCAAAACCAAGTAAGTGGTCAGCCACAAGGTAGTTTTTTGACTGAACTTTTAAAGATGTTGCTGACTAATCTTAAAATAATGTTGTCTACCCAAAAGGTTTGAGTTCAGTTATATGGCTGAGCCCAAAAATAATCACCCCCAAAACACAAAAAATGTAAAACCTGGTCATAAATCCTGAAAAAAAACAAAAAAAAAAACCCAGATGTAAGGTGTTTAAGTTCAGTAATATATGTGTTAATTATGTGCGTTACACCTAATTGACATTTTTCACAGAATTAAAGATAGGGTAGGAGATCCTGGAAAAACGGCTCAAGAAAGCTACATTTTAAAAATACACAATTCAAAAGTGCAAATCTTTGTTCAGACTTCCCCCTGAAGCCACGTCTCCAGAGTACCGGACTGTAATCGCAGAGGGGAGGGACAAATACCAGTTGAATTTGACAGACATATCACCATTCAATCATTTCAGTGGGTCGGTTAAAATGATTGGATGGTGTTTTTTCAGTTCTGTTCATTCCACAGGTGACTGATTTTTTTTTGTTTTTTTGTTTTTTTTTTGTTAAAGCATTTAATTAATTAGTTGCAATTGGGGTGTGAAGGGAGTTTTAAGCAATATAGTAAAAAAAAAAATAAAAATCTCCAGGAAAAAATCTCCTACCCTACCTTTAAGTGATTCCCAAAACATTTCTATCACCAACTGAAGCAAAAAATAGACAAACTGGTGCAAAGAAACCCTAAAGGATGAAGGAAAAGAAGTGCTTAAAGTGTCTCCCCTAATGTTGGAAACCTTAAACCAAATTCTCCTCACTAAGATGTTTACGTTAATAATATTACTACATCAAATCTGCAGTGAGTAATACATGCAGCGTTATTACGATATAATAAGAGCTGATGGAATCCTAAAATAGGGCTTTAGTAATTCAGTATTTGTGTATGTTGGAAAAAAAACTCCATGTAAAAAGCTGAATCTGGGTACTATTATTAAACTAGACCAGTTTTTAAAGAGCTTTCTACATCATCTTTAATCCACAGGATTTACAAACTTGTACTTTTAGAGGCCTGTGAGGACAAGTCATTCAAACACGTATCCTTTACAGCCACACACAGTGCACGCTGTGGTGACAAAGCTGTTTTTATGCTGCACATGTATAAATATAAACACACGCACAAACCCCTACACTCACAAACACTCACAGCCAGTTTCTCACATGATCGTGCTTACACAGTTCTGAGTAATCCAGTCAACAGAGGAAGGGTTGTTGTGGATCACAGTGCCACTTTTAATCCAGCTCAGCCCTGATCTCAATCACTAAAACCACCGGCACACTTAGCAGATTGAAATTTGGACCTCGTCATCGGACTCGCCGCGAGATGAAACAGCGCACAGGGGCGTGTAGTTACCTGGTCGAGGAGGTTCAGTCGTTTGACGTAGGCCTCTTCAGTGTGGAGGAGCTCTTTGGCGATGTTCAGGAGTTTCTGAGCCTCTGAGCACTGAAGGAAACAAACACAGGATTATTTACACACTGAGGCTTTTTAACAGAATAAACATGGGAGGAATGACACACACTTCCTTATAAAAGCACAACATGGCTTCTAAAATTCAGAGTTCAGACCCCAGCTTTAGCATTTAGAATGAATATCCTGTATTATACGTACAGCATTGGAGAATGGAACATGACAACTATGTTTTTTAAGCATAAGATATTGACAGCTCATCAAAATGACACAGTCGTTAAAATTGAAATTGAGATAATTTGAAGCAAATAAAACTGTACCTGATATGCGTCTCCTAATTGTGCGTTGGATATGTGTCTATATGTGAGTGTCAAATAAAAACACACAGAATGAGTTTGAGAACCAGAGTCGCCATGCTTCAAACATATGACAGAAGTAACGACTAGCTTTTGTTCTGCATTGAAAATGATTTAACACTTTAATCACTGCACTTTATTACAAATGTTTTCACTTTTATCAGATCTGCTGTTGTTGGTTATTTATAGTGTCAAACACTTCTTTTCATACATTGTGGTGGATTTCTCAGCATCAATTTGTGCATTTTTTGTTTCAGTTTATGGCAGGTCAGTTAAAATGCAGTAAGGCTCATAATAGATAAAAGCATTATTTTAAAATAATTTATTTTAAAGCCCCACCTCACTTTCCATTACTGTTACTGTGTTTGCAGGACCACCACTATTGCACTGCAAAAATCAGAATCCTACCAAGTGTATTTTTCTCATTTCTAGTCAAAAATATCTCATCACACTTAAAAGAAGTCACCTAAAGACTAACTTGTCAATGAGATGTAAGAACTACAGCTTGAAAATCTTATTTCAAGAAATCTTACCAACATAATTTTCACTTGTTCCATTGGCAGATTTTTTTTTTTTTTTGCTTAATTGAAGCGAAAAAAAAAATATTGAATTCAATATTAATTAATTATCTTGGTAAGATTTCTTGATCTATTTTCTAAAAACAAGTTCTTATATCTCACTTACAAATTACTCTTCAGGGGATATGTCTTATTTTAAGTGTGATGAGATATTTTGACAAGAAATAAGACAAATGCACTTGGTAAGATTGAGATTTTTGCAGTGTGTAAATAAGGTTTGATTTACATCTCCACAGATGATCTGTTTTATCTTTTATACTACATTATCTATTATTTTTCTATTTTGCTTTATTATTATCTGTATTATTATCTGTATCATTATTATCATTATTATTATTTATTTTTGTTTGTTTTAAATGAGTGGCTTTTCTTCTTTTCTTTTTTTTAACCAAGTGAGAGAGAATCAACATTTCAATTCTCTGTCTATTCTATGTATGTAAAAGTAAATATAACTGGTCCTGATCCTGGTGAACATCTGTTGAACTATATTTTACTCCCTACTTTCATGCAGGCTAGGATTATGTATTTCTGTCTACCACTATGCATTGTTTTCTTGTTTATTATTCTGGATTTTATTATTAATGGTGAAGTACTTTGGAACTATAACTATGAAAATTGCTACAAACAGTAAACTTCCTATTCAAGTATCTGTAATAAATAATTAGAACCTGTATTACCTGTGTCAGTATTAAGGTGATCAGCCTTTTACACAGACAGCTTTTAAGTTGTGACATATGCAAAGTCTTAAACTATTGTCTGTTTTGTTTGTGGCTTCTTAGCTGCATTTACAGCAAACTGAAGTGACTTTCACAAACCTCTATTTTAGTCACTGCTATAGTTCAACAGTAGCTACCTTTGAAACTGTTATGACAGGTTATTTCCTGATGCAGTCAAAATAATGTGCTCTCTTCAAGTTGTCATGATGTTGACACTGAACAGCAAATACAATATGTCTACTGCGACAGTGTGTGTTTCACAACATTCGTCTGCCTCACACACAATCAGCTGCTGTAATGCCTAAAGGAACAGCAGAGATGAGCACAGAATAAATGCTATTTTAAAGCGTATGATTAACAGCTCGACTTGTTTTAATGTCTGCAGAGAAGATGGCACTCAAAATCAGCAAAACCTTTCACTCTCTTGCAGCACTCATCACAGAAAAACCCACATCCTCTGTGACAAGATTGCCATGACATGGCTATCAAAATGTCAGCTGCAGTGTCAAACATATTCATACACACACATACAGAAAAAACATGCACACACACACACAGAAAGCAACACACCCTTCCTCTGCACAGTGGGTTTGGGATCAGGAAGCGCTGGACAGTCATGATACCTCTGCCCCAAACACTGTGGGCGTGGGGAGTGAGCAGAGGCCGGACAATAGTGCATTCATGTGACATCAGAGTGACTGTTGGGTGTGTTTGACAGCACTGATGAAAAGGACTTCTGCTGAGAAGAGCAGTTCCCCTGGTGTGATCATTTTCATGAGTGCTGCTACATTATTAACATGGTGTGGTTTCAGCTTGTATTAAGTTTTCAGAAGTCAGAATTATAACATTCATTATCTTCTATACCTGCTTTATCCTCA
>JAQQZY010000027.1:14876708-14887662 GCA_030068375.1 Ostorhinchus rueppellii | reverse complement strand
AGACACGGGGAGAACATGCAAACTCCACACAGAAAGGTCCCAAGGTCCCGTCCGGGAATCGAACCTGGGTCCTTCTTGTTGTGAGGCATGAGTGCTAACCACTGCACCACCGTGTCGCCATAGAATTATAATAATCATAAATAATTCCAACGATGCTGAGTCTCTTTTTCTTTACAACCAGATTGCCATTTGTTTAAATCAGTTAAACTGTCCATCCAACTGTTTAAGTGTTTAATATTTAGTACTTCTCCAGCCTTTGTGGATTTTTGGGGATATGTTCCTGCCATCAAATTAAAAAATTACCTAACACTTTCTTAAAATGGTATATTTTCATGGTTTAAACACTTGATGACATGTATTCTGTGATCTATTATGGATAAAATATAGATTGATGGGATTTGCAAATCATTGCATCCTGTTTTCCACAGTATCCTAGTGTTGCTTTTGGAGAGGTGAGAAACTTACTTAAATTAAATATTTCACATCTTTTCTTCGTTTTGTTGTAAATATATAAAATATGTATTTATGGGGACTGCTAATCATTACCTCCTGGTTTTATTTACATTTACACAGTGTCTCAAGTTTTTTATAATTGGTGAAAATGGAAAAAAATACAGACATATAAATAAATATGGACCAATAAAACATCGACTTTGAAATGAATGAATAAATCTTCTGGAATTAAACAGCAAACTAACTGTAAAAAAAAATGGTTGAGCAGTTTTTTATGTATTTTTTTTTCAGGTTGCTATTTTATTTCATTCCGGTTAAGAAACCTAGCGAGAGCTATTTGTAGACATCCATGTCCTGCTGAAAAGACATTCTGTTGTTGCTGATTAATTTTCCAAATCAAAGACTCTATTTCCTTGAGTATATTTAGAGAGTTTTTCTAATCAGGAAGTGTAGGAAATACTGTATTACCAGCATGTTTATAGGTCACCAGGAAGAGTGTATGCACTGTTTGTGGTAGGAGTGTTGTTTACAATCAATAGCCAAACTCAAGGACAAGATAAAGCTGAAACTTTAGATCAGCTGTGTTAAGATTTGTCTCTGGCCTTGTCCTTATTCGTGCTCCTGTTACTGCTTTTGGGCAGACACTCATCCTTTTATGTAACAGCAGAGCAGCTTTTAGATAAACCTGAGTCAATTGTGACCGGCAAACTGCAGCGGTAACAGCGTATAACGTTTCATGCTGAGGTATTCTTTGAAACTGTTCATCCAGGCTGAGATAATAATAGACACAGGCTACTTTTTCCACTACATGAAAGGTAGTCTGACTGGCTCTGATGAGGCTTTTAAACGTGCAGGATGTTCTCATTTTAAACATGCCATAAAAATTCCAGAAAATTAAGAGGTAGGTGGAGATGGAATGAGATATCTGATGACCACCTCTGATGTTTGATTTGAGAGTTTAGATTATGGTCTTTTATTTTAATGACTTGATGAGGCTTAAACATGCGAGGTACTCACTTTGTGTGCCTCTGAGTGTGTATCTGTCAGATACACACTCTGTGTGTCTGTCAAAGAGTGAATCTCTCCACTGCTCCCCTCATCCAAGTCACTGTCCTCATCTTGAGTTGAGTCTCGTTTGTTGCCTAGGGTAACACAGCAGGACACACTTTCTGTTTCCGTGACGCTATCATAATGGTCCTCTTCATCGATGGCGTCCTCATTAGGGAACACCTCCCCTTCAGCAGCACACGACGGGCTGTCGATGCCACTGTCCCGGTTAGGGATCTTCCCGTTCTGCTCTGACGTGTCCGGATTGTCCAGGAGCTCATGGGAGGAGCCGTCCTCCCGCTCCACATCGTCAAGGCAACCAACACTGTGTGCGATGTTGACCTCAGCGTCCAGTGGAGCGTCGTCCGAGCCGCTGATGTGCACAGAGGCCAGACGGGAGAGTTCAGGCACCTCGTCAGTCCGATCAGATGTGCCGAGTGCAAGTTTGTCCACAGGGGAGGAGTCTCCTGCTACCTTTACTGTGGCGTCCTGGCTGCAGGAGGAAGTGATGTCATTCACAGTGTCCATCCTCAGACACAGGTGCAGCTGGGACCGTGGGAGCACCCCCAGGATGGGAACCCTGGTGAAGACAAGCACACACCTGACTTTAGCTGTTTAACATCCACAAGGTTTTAGGGTTTAAGGGTTCAGGATTACATTTGAGCCACATGTAAACTAATTAAGCTAGTGTTTTAACCAAATGATAAAAACAGAAATCAGTTTTATCTTTAAAAACAAGTGAATTTATGCAGTTTGGCCTTGTCATAAGTTTACCTGTAACACAAAGCTCCATGTTGCAACTATTAAATACTGTAAAACATATGATTCATCTGTTATGCAGGCTGATTACTTTAAAGTCAGTTACTTTAAAAATGTGTAATTTCAAAGAAAGTTGTGTTCTGGCCCCATGTTTATTACTTTTATCTGATAAACATTGCTTATTCAGTAGTCCATATGTAGCTTCTCTTAGGCAAAATGAGTTTGCATCTGCTACATTACACAATACAAGATAGAAAGAGGACATTATGTTTGGAAGTTTTCTAAGAATTTACCCTTAAACAGCAAAACACCCAAACAAGATATGAAGCAGGAAATTATTTAGAATCATCACACTCCCCTGCACACATGCAGATGCACACCTGAGGATTATACAACACACTATGAATCCAGTGACCTAGAAAACAGATACTGAAGCCTTACCTTGAGTTTTCAAACCTCTCGATGAGCAGCCCCACCTTCTGGGCCTCTCTCTGTGGCTCTGCTCCCAGGACAGGAGGGGTTAGAACAGGCTTTGGTTTAGGAGGAGGAGGCGGTGCTGGCAGGGGTCTAGAAGGTGCTGGGGGGATCCTTTTAGGTTTCTTGTCTTGCCCAAGAGCCAGCAGATGTGAAGGTTTAGGGGGCACTACAGATGCAGACGATCAGACAAGACAAGAGCAACAGAGGAGAGTGGCATGAGGCTGCAGACATGAACCAAAATAATCAGGTAACACGTAGAAATCCAAGTGAGAAAACCTCCATGGCTAAGTCCTGGCATCAAATTTTGTTCCCCTGTAAAACCTCAAGACCATAACCTAAGGGAAAAGTCTAAAAGTCCAACACAGAAGCAGACACTACAGTAGCGGTGCAGAGTGAGACCAACTGTGAGCCTCAACTATCCGCCTACTTCCTTATTTCAGAGGAGGATGCTGACATGAGCGTGTGCGTAAGTCGTTGTGGTTCCAGCTAAAATAAAAATAGAGAAATGATAGCGTGTCCCTAAAAATGTACAGTACAAACATGCATGCGTACAGACTACACTCAGGTGTAAACTGGCATGACAGAAATTTTCAGAAAGATGAACATTTGAAACCAGGAAAAGGGATGATCTGCTAGAGTTGTTCATTTTAGCACTTCCTCTGTGTTCGTGTGTGTCTGTCTGAGTAAATATGATGCCTCAGCTGAACTCTTACCTAAACAAAATATAGTAAAACCCTGAACAAAAAAAGAGTAGGACCAGTACATTATGAATTGTTGAGTTTGAGTCAATAAATCATTGTAACCACCACTTTCATCATTTGTTTTTTAATTTACCAGTTTGTAAAATTTTGCATATTTTATCTCCGTAATTGATCATTTAAAACAAACAAACCAAAAAACTGTACACCTGTACATCATGTTTATCATTCTTCTGCAGTTACAGCTTGATTTTTTTTTTCTTTACTGCATTCAGTCCCTTTTGGTGAAAAAGAATTGCAAATATCTTTGGAAATGACTTGAAATAAACAGAAATACAAAATGTGCATTTTAATAAATCTGATTCATACTCTTAAAATAAATTTAAGAACACTTTGAATAGCTTATCTTGCAAACACTTTCTTTTTAAATGTGTAAATACTGCACATTAGAGTGTTCAAGTTTGATTTAACAATCCAAACAAAACACTGTTACCCATAAAGTTTGAATAATTTTATTTTCAGACGCATTCCTTTTTTCAGTAATCGCCTTTTGACCAGGCACAATGATTACATATTACTACTTACATACACTTTAGCTATCAAGAATAAATCACATGAGAAGAGGTACAAATATTTTATTTCAGCTTTATGAGCAATAGTGTATAAAGTAATACCAAGTAAATCACCTACTATTGTAATAATAATATGCACTATACTAACACATACTTTATTATTTATAAAAGCACAGCTGGTGCTGCTACAAACCTCCTAAATAATGTCCTGGGATAAATCATAGAAATTCCCTATACATAATGTGTGAATCATATATAATATTCTACCAATGATGCCTGAACATAAACACCAGGGAGCCACTGTCCTGTTTTCCACCCGCAGCTCTGTCTTCGGTGACCTACTGAGCGATCTGAGTGACAGAGTGAGGCCAGACAGCTGACACGCTCCACGCTATAGAGGAAGGTTTTCTCAGAACAGCATAAATAACATCTCGGTAGCAGAGGTCTGATACTTCTGCACCTTTCAATTATAATGACAGGACCACTTTGAAGGGGCCACGCTGTCACTGGCTTTTACCTTGAGGTTTCTGTGCGGTTGGTGATTTGGGTGAGGTGGCGAGCTGGGGCCGGGGTTTGATGGCTGGCCTGTCGTGACATGGTCTGGGGGTGGGACCTTTCGTTACTGACCGCGGCGAACACAGGTAATCCGAGGACCCACACTGGTACTGTAGAGGGGACGGGGGGAGGTCTGCAGGGGGGAAACATCAGACAGAACAGTATTAGTTATCGATCGGGAGGATTAGATTTAAACATTTTAATCCTTTTTTGGGTTGGATGAGACAGGTTTCATTAAATATAGATGCATCACCCAGTGTAATCCTGCTGCAGAGATGCATAGTGTGTGCACAGCACTGCAGGTATGACCTTGAGGATGCTCCCCTCAGATAGAGAACTGCATTGATCCTGTCACACGCCTCAGGCAGTGCACATTGAACTGCATATTGGTTTCTCTCGAACTCTCTGATAGGACTGAATTAGATCGACTGTATCACATCTTTTCTCAGTCCATGAATAGTGCGTGTAGGAAAGAAACAGTAAAAGCCAACAGTAAATCTGATAAGTGTGTCTCGGGCAAAAAAAAAAGGATCATTTTCATCTGACATCCATACATAATTTTTCATGCATTTGACAGGAACAACAGATGCAAGCACAGTTAAATAAAATGCAAGTGATGTAATGAATAGATCTTTTATCTCTAGCTCTAATTAGACCAAACTTTGTCCCTGGTTAAGCTTTTAAGAAGTAGTTTAATCCAAGAATAACAACTAAAAGTATGAAAAACAAGCATAAAGACAAATAATAAGGAAACATACAAACTCTCACACAGGTTACAGGGTTCTATGTTGTATCTCAACTTTCAAATATTAAAAAAAGAGTTTAAAATTATTATTATTTTTAGAGTGTTTAGAATAAAGAGCTATGAAGTTATATCAAAGATGCCAATGAAGTTATATGACCACTAGAGGGAGTATTGAGTCGCTCTGTTGGTCTCACAGGGAAATGAAAATTATTGCCTCAGTGGATTTGACAAAAATTTCAGAAAGTGAAAGATGGGATGAAAACCACTAAGAAGCAACCGCTAGGGTCAAAGAAAGTGATCAAGTGAAATAAGTAATATATTCTAGACACAGAGCTCTGAATGAAAATAATGGAGTTGGATGCTGAAATCACAGTCTTGATCATTAAAATGAGAAAGTTTTAATGTTGTTATTTGATGTTATTATCTTTGCTAATTTCACTGTTTCTTGAGCCACATTTCGGACCAAACTGTGACAGTTCTGATCTTGTTTGTCCGATTCCAAACAGCGCTTTGATGCAGATACAACACAACACCACCCGTACAGAAAACAGAGGTGATTTGTGGTTTTACTGTGTCTGTTTTCTGTCCATAAACGGAGCTAAGCTAACAGAGCTATAATGTAAACTATCAGCTGATGCAGCACATGGAGATCGTAAGACATAGTGATATTTTGACAAACTGTGAATTTTAGTTTGAAACAGAAAACTTGACGATACCATAATACATAAGTGTAAACAATGAACTTTAAATGTTATTCTGTCTATGGATACATAGAGGTGATTTCTGCAGGAGACTTTGAAATATTAATACTTCATATAACCCCTTTAAGAGACTCAAGAACACAAAAATAGACTGCGAACCAGTATACTGTAAGCAGCAGTGCAAAGAACAAACAACTGAAGTATTCATATATTTTCCTTTTTTAATCCACAGTTCTACCTTAACACTTGTGTTTAATAAACACATTAAGTGCATTATATATTCCCTTCTTTCTTGAGTTTGTTTATGTGTGCAAAATGAAACATGATTAATATAGATTAAAAATGATCATCTTTAATCTATATAAATCATGTTTCATTTACATTACATTAACATATTTTTCGTAAGGCTGACATATCTATATTAAAATAAATTCTTATATAGCATCCTAATTTTGAGAGATACTGATTTTGGGGTTTTCTTTATCAAAATGAAAACAAATAATGGTTAGAAATATTTCACTGATGAATCTATATAATGTATGAGCTTCACCTTTTACATTGAATAACTGAATTTAAAGGAGAAGTTTGGTTTGAGTCAATCATTAAAAAGAACAAGACTAGAAGACAAGCACTTGGAGAGCGCAGACCTCCACCAAAGTAGTGTTTTTACTTTCCTCCACCAGATGGCGGTGAATGTACAGGTGACTTCATGCCCTATCTCCCAATGATAAAGAAACCTTTAAAAAAATTCCTGGATCCAGACAGTGATCCGGATCACCATCAAAATTTAATCACTTGTTCCTCGTCCCATTTCTAATGATTCCTGAAAATTTCATCCATATCCATTCAGAACTTTTCAATTTATTTTGAACACATACAGATAAACAAACGCCGGCAAAAACACAAGCTCCTTGGTGGAGGTAATAATGTGATGCAACAGACCACATACATTCAGATAACATTCAGTGACCCTTAACAACAGGGCTATTGATTGATTCCCACTAGATTTCCTCTTTAACAAACTTCCACAATATTCAAATTTTTTGAGAACCTCTGTTGCTTCTGCAGTCTGGGCTGAGAGCTGTCACAAGAAGTAAGTCACCATTATATGTGTTCCTTGTAGGAGGCTTGAAGTGGGACTCAATGACCAGCCAGATCACCCAAAATGATGCAGAGAAAGCAGTCTCAAAGTGGCTGATTGGTGCTAGGGACCGGGTGGGGGGGCAAGAGACAGGCCCGTCAGGCCAGACAGCCCACCCCTCAGCTTCAGGAGGAAAATTGACACAATGTATGAAGCAGAAATTGTTCTTAATGTTGTCACATTTGCTCAGGGGTTTGGCTCCTTGGGGGTTTGGCTAATTGTATGTTGAAAATCATTTTTATTTTAGTGTGTGAACGATTGAAGAAAATGTAAAAAGCAATTAAAAAATTAGTAATTGTACTACTAGACTTTTTGTTATTGTAGTTTGTGTAAAGTGTACTATGGGCTGATTGTAAAATAAGCTCCAAAAATGATTTTGTTTGCCCATAATAGTTATTACCTTCAAGGGTACAATCAGGGACCCATGATGAGCCCACATGGGCCCATCTGGGGCACACCTAGTGTAGGTCCCAGATGGGAGAAACCTGGGTTGCCTGTGTGGGTTTTAGACAGGGCCCATGTAAAGCCCACCTTCAGCCCATCTGGGCTAGCCCACATGGGGCCACCATGGAACCCCCGGACAAAACTAACTGGGGCCCAGCTGGGCAGCCCATATAGGGCCCACTGACCAGCCCATTTCCAACCCATAAGGGCCCCACAAAGGCGTGTTGACAGGGGAATGATATTTAATTGTGATAAAATTGTTTGACAGCAATAATAATAAATAATAATTATGACAACAAACCTATGGAGTCTTAGTAAGAAAATTGGACTGACTGAAAAGGAAAAAGGAAAGGAAAGTCAAAAAGTCAAGAAAATACACTCTTGAGAATCCTATTTTTACTGTGAAACTAATAAACAGTGACATGTTATGGTGGGCTAAACTAATTCACTTATAAAACCTGCATTTCCAAATATAGCAAACCTTTGTACATATGTGTGAGTGGACATGAGGCATCCTTTTTTGACATTGTTGTTATCTGATTTGCCCTTTTGTTGGAAGAGAATGATGTCCTTTGGTAGATTAGAATAATGACTATGCAAACTACAAGTGCACAGCTTTGTTCCTTCAGGCTTATGGATTTGATCTAGTCACACCAACTTTTTCTCAACTGGATTACAGCCTGGAATTGCAGCGAGCCTCTGCAACAGCTCTGGCACATCTAATTTGGTGTTTTTCAGCTGTGCTCCAGGCAGTGGAAGGGGAGAATTCAGTCTGTAATGAGTGCTGTTACGCTGCCTACCCCATGTGGCACACTGCAGGTTTTCCCACCATCTTTACACCACAGAGGAATAAGAAGAGGCAGCGGGAAAATATGAGACTACGCGCCATAAAATCCAAAAATACAAAACCTTGTTGTCTATTCAGTTTTCTGGAATTGTGTCCCTATAGCAACAGGAATATTCCAAGCATAGGCTCATGCTGTGGTTTTCACTAATACTGTCTCTAAATCAGAGTCTAGTGGGTTGAGTCAGAGGAAACGCTTGACCTATAAAACAGTGAACAGGCATGTCCTTCAACCAAACAACTGCCATGTGAAGCACTCTTTGACCCAACGCCGGCTGGGGTCGATCTTGGGAAAAGCAAACAGCCTGGAAGACAGTGGCATAGGGGACCCGGTACCTATGGAAACTCTGCGTCGCTATGGTTACAAGCGAGAGAGCCTGGCCCTCATATCAAACTGTCTAACACTAAACAGAAACTTGCCGACACAGCAGATAAAAAAAACGCAGCGCATTTACACATTTCACAAACACAGAATAATTTGGGATAGAAAATACACACAAAAGAGTACCTTATATTTATTAATTAATAATGTCATATTCCCGGATCATTTCAGTTAATTCTGTCAAAGAGCTAGGTAAGAAAACAGAAAGCATTACCTGCCTCCAGCCCTTCAGTTTCACATATCCAAAGTCCAAAGACCAAGACAATGCTAATCTCCTGCACAACTGAGTCAGTATCAAAATAAATCCTGCCCAGTTTGCCAAAGTGCACGTGAACGTCACAGACTAGCCACACACACATACACACACACACACACCAAACAAAGAGCATCAAAGCTTAGTAGGGCATTACACCCTCATTCACACACTCACACTTCCCTATCCTTTCCCAGGTGTGTTCGAGGAGCTGCACCTGTCTGTTCACCTGCCAAACCTGATCCACCTCCTGTACCTCCTCCCGGTGCTGACAGTCACGTATGTGTGTGTGTGTCACTGTTCAGTCCCGTGCTTCAGAGATACTCAACAACAGGCTCACAGCGAACAGCTCTGCCCATAACAAACAACAGACTTACAGTTAAACCCACCTTTAACACCACTACTGGACTGGTTCATTTGTACTGGGAGGGATCCAGAAGAGGAGATTAATGCTTTCATTGTGAAATTTGACCAAAGCCGCATGAAATCACTGATCTGAGACATAACCATGGGTGAAAAGAACTACTTTCACTGTAAATTTGAAGATGGATTTTTAATTTTTTTTTTTTTTGGAACACTGGGAGGGATGGGGGAGATAGGTGAAGCCTTTAAGACCTGATTTTGCTGAGATGACTGCATGAATATGGACTCCAAATTTTTTAAATCAAGCAAATATGCTTTTATTTATCATTTATACACTGATTTTTTAACCTGAAACCCTGTATGTTAAAAAAAATAATTAACTGCTGTATATGATTTTGTTTCTACACCCACTCTATGGGTGTTTGTGTGTCTGTCTATTTTTTTTTTTCAATGTTTGTAAAAAATCTAAATTCTTTCAATAATAAGATAATTTAAAAAAAAAAAGAAAAGAAATCACTGATCTGAGCTCAGTTTCAGTTACACATAGACAGATGACGAGACAGCTATAATCACACCTTGTTGACTGTGCGTTACCATGACAACCGTTCCTGCTCCAACAACATTTTTGTCATCATCTGTGGTGGAGTGCTAAGTGGTTACACTTGAATATTTTCATGTAACACAGTTGTCTAGCTCCTCTCCACCACATCTCAGAAACGAATGTACTTTTTGCTACATTTATGTGACGGCTGTAGTTGCAATAACACATTTTTTTCATCCAGTTGAAGCATCGTATCTCAAAGCAAGTTCATGTTTAATGTTTGTGATAACCTGAACAAATAAGTGTTATTTTAAGGGTTGAAAAAATTCTCAAGCTAAACAATACTAATTATAAACCCTAAAAGACAAAAAGTAGTTTAACAGGGAGCTATTGGTATTCAGCAAACCAAAGTTGCTCATGGAGAGGGCATGGACAATTGTAAAAAGACAAAAATCCAGGCACTCACTTGGTTGGAAAATTTAGAAAATGTATATACAAATGTTTCTATAAATACATTTTCTAATTTTTCCAACCAAGTGAGTGCCTGAATTTTTGTCTTTTTCCTATAATTAAAAACCCAATTGGATTTTCTATAAAACTGATGTTTATTTGAGCACATGAAAAGCTGCCATTTTAGCGATATGTATGTAATTTAACAAACATATCATCCTTTATAATATATGATGCATTGGTGTAGATTGAACTATTTAACAGTCATTACATAAACTAGTTAAAAAGAGCTCAACTTTAAACATATAAAGTAGTAAAATGTAATATGCGCACGAGTGCAGCAGTATAAAGAACAAAAAAACACACGTGTTCTACTTTTCATACTTTAAAGGAGAATTCTGGCCATATTCAACATGCTTTCTATTGCTCGAGCTACCCGAGAAACGCCTGTACCGAAGACGGGAGAAGTTTTAGTGCAACCTACATGGAGATTTTTGACCGGAAAGTTAGCGCTCACAGCTAACCCATA
>JAQQZY010000027.1:14854837-14871063 GCA_030068375.1 Ostorhinchus rueppellii | reverse complement strand
AATGTTCTGTGTATTTATAGATCCACCCTGATCTGTACGTTATAATGAACACATGGAAATGATCGACTGAGGCAGAATATTTTTTGTTTAAGTAGATGTAAACATTATCAGAGTGTAAATAGAATGTTTCACTGTTATTACTTTACTGGTCCAGCCCACTTGGTTCATGTTGGGCTGAATGTGGCCCCTGAACTAAAATGAGTTTGACACCTCTGGGTTAACTAAAAAAACTGATAGAGAAAAAAAGGATTAGTATTGAAGGGAGTATGTTGGTATCAGTGTTGGTACTAATATCAAAGATCTATGAACAACACCTAGAGCTACATTATAATCAGTACAGAGACAGATCCAATCTATTGGTGTGTGAAGAACCAGAGTATATAGGTTTAATAGCTTATCCTGTCTCGCCTACAGACAAGTGTATGTGATTCTCAAATGGGTGATTTCAGGGTGGAGTATCTATTTAAATGGAACTATTCTCATGCACACAGAGGAAATAAAGCTGTGAAAGGAAACCCTGGTGTTAGGACTAGAACAGCTGCTCCAGGATCTGCAGCAGAACAAATCCTCAATCTCTGACAATCAGCAGATTTCTCCCATAGAGTAATAAGGCTCCAACTCCCAGTTCACCACAGGCTTTATTAACACACGCACATGCAATCACACACACACATGTACAGACGGATCAGCAGCTATGCAATCACACAATGGCATCTGGCACCAGATTATAAATCTATATTCATCTATTTTCATCACAAACACAAAACCCATGTTCGCTTTGTCTTTTTAATGCACAGCCTTTATGTCAGTTAATTGTTATTTCAGAATTAGTGATGCCTAAAGTTTCACTCATATCATATCTTTACAGGGGTCTGGGGTAGGGGGTAAATCATGTTAGGTTTGTTGTTTCCCCTAAATCAGGTCAGTGGGCACAGCACGTTCAATGACACATCTCCCACACTAAGTGGGAGGATTCCACCAGCTCCCACAGATTATAAGGGTGAGATTTTGGCGATAGATGGAAGGACTCGAGGATGAGGAGGCAGCAGATGGTGAAATATGTTGGGGAAAGTAATGCAAGAAGGTCAGTGGGATAGGACCAAATCTTATATCTTGGTATCAGGGCTTTCAGAGCCAGGTAATAATGTCATACATGTCACAGTATGACACATTTTCTGTAAATTCAAGCAAAAAAAAAAAAAAAAAAAGATCACATGGTATTCTTATAATACAGGTGCCTACTGGAATTACTTTTCTGTTTATTTGTAATCTTAAAGGAACAATACATTTGGACCTTAAAAGTGAATCTCCTCAAAAATATCTTAACAAATACATGCCATACTAAGTGGAAATTTGGGGCAATGTGTATAAAACTAACATACACCCCATAATTAAACTAAAAAAAAAAAAAAAAGCTGTTAGAGTAATAAATAAAGCTGGTTATCGTCAGTCTAGTCATCCATTTTTTGTAGGATCTGGTTTATTAAAATTTCCTGATATTGTATATTTAAAAACAACGGAAATTATGTTTCATGCTAAGAGTAAATGTTTTCCTGTTTGTATTAAAAAAAACTTAATTTCAGAGAAGAGAATTATAAGTTAAGTGGAATGTTTGTGTTTGAAACATGTAAAGTTAGAAAAAAAATGTTAAATATCAATGTGTTTCGATTATTGGTGTCAAGTTATGGAATCAATTGAAGGATAAATTGAAATTGTGTAGCTCATTGTCGATTTAAAAAAAAAAGCTTTAAGTTGTGAAATTCTCAAGGGCTATGAAAGTACAATGATGTCTGAGTGACTTAAGAAACTGGATGTAGATTAATGTTTGCTAATGTTTTATTTTTCTGCAACTTCAGATATGGAGTTGGAGTAAGGATGGGAGTAGAAGCAGAAGTAAGCCTAGGATTTCAGCTCCTTCCTTTTTTAGTTACAAACTGTGTTCATTGTATGTTCTTTATATGTATGTGGTTTTTGTACGTAACTGAAATACAGAAATATTAATTCATTCAAATATATAAAAGTGATTCATGACTGACTTCATAGCAGGCTTTTAGTTGGAATCCCCTTGTTTTCTTTTTCGTCTTCTTTAGTGATGTTCGCTCCTCCATATTTATTTTTTATTGCCTTCATGTGAGTTTTCTGTGTGTTATATACCAAGTGGAAGAAAATGCAATTATCCAAATCATGAAAAATATCAGTGTCTCAGTAATAAATGAGTAATACAACAAAATAAACACTAGAGCTCAGAGTGAAAACAGACATAAATACTGTGGAATCACTTTAGAATATATGTATGGCACAGCCCGACATAAAAGCAAAAAAATATATATATATATGAAAACAAGTGGAAAATATATAGCCTTGTGAAATGGTGAGAATGTTAAAACATGGAATAATCCTCCATTGTAATAAATCACTTCTGATCTGTTTTTGTGAAATCACAAGTGGAGCGAGAACATCACCAATAAAAACTGACAAGTCAATGTGGTGCGGTCCATGATGAATCCCGGCCTAAATCCAGCTACTCTAGAAACAATCCTTCCTCGCTGCATCCTGAGAAAAGCAAAGAGAGCCGATTGCCATGGCAACGATGCTGATCTATATTGCTAATATAGTAGGTAGGTCATGGTGCACCATAAAGAACTTGTTTAACTTTCAGTAGAATCACAGCTAAGTTAAAAATGGACATAAAAATGTCATAAGAAATGAATAAAACATGTCCCTTATGTCTTCAGATGGTGGAAAATGAGAAGAAAGTAAAACGATATAGAAAAAAATTACAGATGAAGGCCTGCACATCAAGTGGGTCAAACACCAGCCTTTAACCGTCTGATGCTTTCGTAGGATTTGAGAAGAGCAGGGGTGTAGAGCAGGGGTGTTGCTTGAGTTTCCTCCTGATGAGACTATTTACAGCATGACCCACGGCCTGAATAATTCAGCTGCAAACTCCAGACTGTTACTGTACAAGTCACTGGTGAGCACTGAGAGTTTATAGTGAGGAACACAATGACACTGGGACATCACATGGGAATGAATCAAATTTTATCATCATCATCATCATCATCATCATCATCAAACCCACTGTCCTCTCAGCCTCCACCCACCATCACTACAGTACAAGGAGACTTTTATGAGGAAGTAAACCACTGCATGTCTGGATCCAGCACAGTAGAATAGCCCAGGGCATTACAGTAAAGGAAGCAGCCACAGATTGGCAATTAGGCCAACACACACACACACACACACACACACACACACACACACACACACACACACACACACGTACACACACATACACAGGAGAACAAGGGGGTTTACAAACCTGCCTGTGGAGATGACTGGCCGACTGTCCCAGAAACGACTGAAGCCCACTGTAGCGGCTCTCAATGGTGGCTTTCACTGTGTAACGTTAAAACCAAACCGGCTGTTCTGCACAACAATTAGGGTGAAGCTGAGCAGGAGAGCCCATCTTTTCCTCTCAGTCCAGTCTCTAAATACTAACACACCTTCGTTAGCAGCAGGGGAAATTTCTAACTGCCGGTGCTGGAAAAAATACTCCAGCTCTTTCCATACCCACTGGGGGTGGGGGAGGTCTTACCAAACACAGGTCTGCTCCATGAGTCACTAGCACCCAAAGCCTGGAATAGCATTTTCAAAACAAATTTCAATCATTCCCGGTCCGGAGAAGGCCCCATTGTAATGTATGTGCAAGTGAATGTTTTGGCTAATTAGACTGTCAACTGACTAAAAGTTTTGACACTTTAAATGAATTGATTATTTTACAATGTATTGACAAGTGCTATTAATCAATCATTGTCGTGGAAAGCACCAGTTAAAACATGCCAACGTGGCTGACTGAGTGATTGATTACGAGTGACACATCAATGGACTGTGCTGGATGCAACCACATCAGCCTCTACATGCATGCACGCACACCAACATGTGCATGAGTACACATGTGAAGCACACACATACATACATTATTCTGTTGCCGAGCTCGATTCTACAGAAGCCCATCTGCACTACAGACCACCAAATTACTCTGACACTTAACTCATGTCAACAATGTTACCATTACACTCTGATCTGCTAACAGTTTACAGCACGCAGCAAAGTGTTCCACTGCGACCACAGAAAAACATTCAGCAGCTACCAAAAACACTGCCGACCAAATCATTCCCTTTCCCAAATAAAATGCAACCCACACTGAGAGAACATTTCACAGCGAACCAAAAAACACCTCTTCTGACCACAGAATTACACCTTTGGAAAAGCCAAAGTTCCCAGACAGAACTCGGCGGAAGTGGTGCATGTGCAGAGTCCTCGACTAAATCCAGTTTTTGAGTATATACTATTTACTGGAAACAATGAGAGAAAGATCGGAAAATTACAGAATTAAAAAAATGTCAATACAATATGAGACACTGACATAAAAGCAGCATTTGTGTAGGGCTGAAACTTCATTTAAACAATTTATGAATTTTAACAATCAAGTAGTGGATGATTTAACCTAAAAAACAACATAAACAGTCCAATAATACACTCAAAGTTACTGCATTTGACCTTCAATAATATAACACTAAGTAAAATAAGGAGCTTGAATGAGAGTGTTTGCAAATTTACTTGATGACGCTACGTGAGTATGTAATACGGCGCAGCACAGGATGTAATTTCCAACGCTGTGTGGGTTTTTCAATCAAAACAGTATTGAACGAGTAGTGGATGATGTGCTGAAGTTTGTGGGATCATGGGAGTTGATGTTTTCACCACCGCTACTAATAAAAATCTGGACAGAAATTATGTTTACAGAGTATAAGATACATTATAGTTATGATTTATGATGTGTATTCATGTCATCACATCTTGCCTTGTCCTGTGAGGGTGGGAGCCATGCAACAGGGGACCAGGAAGTGACCCCAGGTTACTAAACCTATGCAGTATGTGGTCTACAAGGAGAGTCACCGTGGGACCTGATTTTATCACATTTAAATTTAAATAAAGAGCTGAGTCACTTTAAATAGTGACGTTAGCAAAGGGAACATAACAACATTGACAGGTGACCGAATGAAATGTTGAATAAAATTGTGCACTTGTCTGTATTAGAGGATATTTAGAAATACTTGACAGAATCTAAGTGAAGAAATAAAAAAAATCTGTATATATAGATCACATTATTTTTCAACATAATGTAGAAATGATAGATGATATAATTCAGACCCTGCACATACTTTCATCACTGACTACCACACGCATTCAACATGATCTTTTCCACCCTTTATCCAGCTCATCTTTTTCTGTATCTCATGCCCCCCATTGGGTATGACGGTGTAGTCGTACTGGGTGGGGTGGAGGGGTGCCCGCTGCACCACCCTGCATCTGTTCCAGGCAGGATGGATGTCAGCTTTTGGAGGGGAGTGTCTATGAACCTGTTGACAGTCAAAGTGTCCCAGAGCGGGACAGCCCTGCCCAGTACAGGTCAAAGTGTCGTCCATTCCGGTCCAGTTCAGTCCAGTCTGGGTGGTTTGACTTAATGTAAAAGGGCTGAGCTGATGAAAAAAGCAGGGTTTAGGGTGAGGAACTGGGGGCAACTCCAAAGCTCCTGTCCTGATCCTCTATGGTGATACTTGCTGGATTCTTCCCAACATACACAAAGAGACAAAAGGGTCAGTGTGTGCATTCAACACCAGTGTGTCTACTTTGACGTCAGAATCATTCTGAAAATGTCACTTGGCTTCTGAAAGGCGGCGTCAGCACTTGGAGCTCTCCTACAAGGAGCATCTGAGGCAGGCAGCTCCTGTCAGCCTGTCTGAACTGATGAGAAAAGCCTTTGACACTAGCTCATGGCTGCACTTTCTTACATGAGTCACTCATTTTGAAAACTGAGAAACCTTTAAACGCCAAAGAGAACGAAGCCTAAATTAACATACAGAGAGCCTTCAATGGAAACTTAAATCACCAAAACCTCCTCCTCGAGCTGAGGTTTGTGGAAGGCAGAATTAACTAAGACATGAGAGCGAGAAGCCAAGAAATACCATGAAGACACACAAACAAATCACTGTACAGCGAGAGGCCTCTTATAGAAGCCAGGTGTACACTAGACAGACTAATAAAGGCTCCTGTTTCCTCTCTAATGGCTCCAGTATTTCCCCTCTCAGCAACACACTGCAGTCCTCTGAGCCATGCTAGTCTACCCACACAGGAGACGGCAGGATGGTTAGCGCCAACTTCCTAAACACTTAGTCTAATGTAGGAAACCAGTGTTGGCATTGAACCTGCTGCAAAGACGCTGACATACTGTACAGCTGCGTGAAATATTTGTCTAGAGCGTGGAAATATCTGTGCTGAAGAGACTGGATTGGACAATTTAGTGTAGTTACAATGTAATCTATATTTGATCCATTCAGTATACTTAAAATACACACTTGTATTTTTTTATTACTCAATAAATCATGCCAGACAATGTTCTCTTTTATCTGTAAAATACTATAGTACAAACTGATGCAAGATAAACCTATGGATTTTTTTTTTTTTTTTGCATTTTCTTCTCATACGTCATTGTGTTTCTCTGATCATCACGCCCACTTGCGCATAATGCATAATCAATATCAACATGTTTAATGATCATTCTATTCACACTGTACAACAATCTAAACAGTGACTGGGTAATTATTCATGCTATTCAAGCAGCGGCAGCCCTCATTTAGTGCTCATTTCAAGTGAGAGGCCAAGCTTTTTCTATTATGAGAAAGCATGGATCTACTTTAAACGGCTGTTATATCGTCTTTCATATGTCTATTGGCTAAATCACAGCCCGCGATTGTAATTTCTATAGAAAATAGCTGCTAAGACCGCAATTGCCAGTAGCAAACAGTTCTGCCATCTGTCACCTGTGTTACCTGCAGCAGCTCGCCTCTGGAGGGGCCTGAAAAGCAAAGAGGTATTTAAAGCGGCCTAATTAGTGAGCTGAAATTACTAGGTTTATTCTGGTCAGCATTCGCAGATCCATGGGTGATATGTAGAGGCTTTGGGTATGAGTCAGGGTGGTTTAACAAACTATCTCTGAAACGTAAGTCATGTATAGTTGCAGAAATAATTATTAGACCACCATTGTTTCTTCAATTTCTTGTTCATTTTAATGCCTGGAACAACTAAAGGTACATTTGTTTGGACTAATATAATGATAACAACCGAAATAGCTCATAAGAGTTTAATTTCAGAGCTGATATCTATCCATTTTCCATGTTTTCTTGATAAAAACCAAAATCACTTCAGTTCTTACATCAATATCTATGGCATTGCTCTGACAAAAACAGTGCTTTTACGCATTCCATGTTTTCTTTTCTGTCGGTTTTAATCACATGATACACACAGGAGTTAGTACTTGATTACATAACCATCATTTCTGATGACTTTTGATGGTCTAATCATTTTTTACGTGACTGTATAGTCTCAGTAATGGATTTGATGTCAGTGAAAAGTACAAAAAAGTCACAGTTAATGCAGCAAAATAACCATTTTTTCCACTTTTGCCTCTATATATTCCCATTTTGTTGCTGAGAATTATCACTCCCCCTCAGAGATATTAACCAAGAAGACTACTGAAAACTCTTACTGTCCTGAAAGTAACCATTTATGGTATTTTACTGGTTCAAGTAGCCCCCTGTGCGCACAGGTACTGACTTTTTACAAGGACACATTAAAGTGCCCCCTGATGTGAATATGGCAGGAAAGGTTTCTCCGGTCAAACATCTCCAAAAGAACAAGTATATTTAAAACAACGACGTGCACACATACGCAAAAACACTTTCCCTTCTGGCAGAAATTCATTAAATATCTTGTTACTAGCCTCTAGAGGCCATCGCTCATCACCGCCAGGGCAAACACAACTACAAAGACACACTTTCAGCATTAACACTGAAACCTTGTAAGCTTTGAACTGAGCAGGAGACAAAAAATTAGAGGCATATGGCTTTTCCTTCTGATGGAGTTCAACTGAAAGATGTTTACTGTTACCACTGACTGAGTACAGCAGGAGGGGGGTCAGTGTTTGTGAACGTGTGTTTGTGTGTAATTTTTCTATTCTTCCTGTCTGATCCTGAAGACTGGCTCAAAGACAACATGTATGGTCCAGTGGAGACAAGAGAGCTCCTAACACTTTCCGACTGAGTGCTCAAACCAAATGGAGGAGTAAAGGACACACGCATACAAGCATGTGCACGCGAAGACGCAAGGACACACCACACACTAACAAACAAAACACTTGTGTCTTCTTACTGTCCAGCCTGGAGGATGGAAGTGAAAGTTTAAACCTTAAGTAGAGTGGTTATCAGACTGGAACCGAGCTGCATTTAGATGACTGCGAAACTCAAAAACACACACTGCCTGCTTCCAGTCAGAAAATTGGCAGTATCGCCTGCCAATCATTCATTATCTAATCACTTGAAATGACTTTTTTTGCTGATTCCTATAATCATCATGCCAGCACCACAGGAAATGCCATCCCCGCTAAGTAAAGGAAGACCCCAGGTGCCCTGGGTAAAGAGGAAGTTGCGGGTATAATTACCACGGCGATGGAGTACACTAATCACAGTGACTGTTAAACATGGTATCTGTGTGTGTTTTTTCTATTTGTGTGTGGTGTTTGTGCGTCACAAGCACTTCAAAAGATCAAATGACAAACATGGAGTATTTCCTTCCCCTTGGTTCATCCAAGAAACAAACAACAAACACATGAACATGATTTGGATTAATTTGCATCTTCATGACAAAGACAATGGTGAAAACACACAATTTTCATACAAATGGAAGAAAGATTTGGGATTTTAAAGAATGTATAAGTGCAGCAGCTTCACCAGAATGAGTGTTAGCACAGTTGCAGACCCACCCCTGCATTAAATATTTGTGGACATTGTGGGTTAAAGACATCCTTTCCTTTGGTTTTCTCCACAAGTAAACCTGTCCAGATGGAGGAAAAGGGTGCAACATGACTCATGAGTTTTTCCACTGCCCAGGGTTTCCTACATTTTGCCTTACTCACCAGGTTACTGTGTAGGTCTTTGTGTGTTGGCCTTAGGTCCCAGTGGTTTCTACATGGCAGCCTTTCCATGAATGATGTTTGTGGCTTTCCTAAGAGCTTGTGTGTTTGTTTAGACTGTTTCACAGTTCATTTTTCACTTTTGGTCTTTTCTTTAATTCCCAACCCCCATCTATGAGCTTTGAATTGGGGCCACCCCCTTTTGATGCTAATAGAAGAAGTCTGTATTTCAAGACTATTCTCTGTAGCAAATCATTCAGCACTTGAATAAACAGAGCATCAATTATTTGGGCACTGGCAAACTTTTAAAACACAGATACAAGTGATGCTAAATACCAAACACTTATTAACTTGTTAATGTAATTAGGCATAGCTTTTCCACATAACACTGGTTTCCCTATGCTGACGTGTATTTCTCATGTGTTATTTCCTTAATTCTGTCCATAAATTACTTAATTTTAAAATTAGACTTGAATATTCATAATCTGTCCTTTACTTACACTTAAAATAAATCCAACTAAGGGGCATGATTATGTAGATAGAGGGTGTGAAGCTTGTTTACGCTCTAATACCACCACCAATCCGAGAGGATCAGGCCGCTCTGATCCCTGAGAAGTCTGTGATGATCCAAAAATGTAGGCAGCTGTAGCTGTACAGCTGTTTGACAACACCCTGGTATATATGTCGGTCAGAGCCTGTAGCTTCTTGGCCCAGCACCATCCCATTGATCTGGGTCAAAAGGTCATTGATTAAACCGAGTCTCTCAGTCTCTAGGCAATGCCACAGTGTCTGCCACACACTCAGCCTCAGCACGCCTCACACAGCTGCTGCCGGTCGTCATGGAAACACTTCTCCGACTCCTTAAGACAACTCCCTACTCAGCTAAATTATAGTGCGCTAAAAGAAAGCCCTAAGAGACTGACTACAAATACACCGGCAGCGAATAAGTGAAAAAAATATACAGAGAGGCAGATTGATTGAGATTTAAATCCAAAGCATGAAGTCATGTAATGACATCACTGAGACAGTAGTGGTCATCACTTTGTCACTTTTACAGACCCCAACCTCAGAGCTGATATTTTCTCAAAGTTGTAAAAATGTCAACACGAGACAGTGTGTTGTGCTATTTTATCGGAAAAACAGGACAGGGGCAATGAACCAAAAAAAAAACAAAACCTTGGCACTGTTCGCTGCTTACAACATTACTCAGTGCACATCACTTGTTCAAGGAGCCACAGGGCTCAGCTCTCACTCCTAATTAGTCGACGTAGTATAAATCAAACAGAAATCCAAACAAACTAGAGACGAAGATAGGGGAACCAAAACACAGTCCTACTCAGAAATTCCCTGAAAAAACACTGCAGGGAGGAATCAAGGCAGCAGAAAATCACCCCCGATGTACAATTTCAATAAAACATGCACCCTGACATGTATATTTCAGAAGGCAGTAAGAATTAGCCCACATTCAGCAGACAGCTCCGAGCTCACACACCCAAACATAACCCAGACAGAGGAAAACACATGCAGCACCTGCTACACACTCCTGCACTTACAAAAATATGCACAAACAGAGGCTTTAACGGCACTGGGCTTCACAAAATAAGGCTCAAGTAAAATATTTCACTCAAGCAGATGCATAAAGATGAGCTAAGCAGCATTAGTAACTCACCAGGTCAAACTCAGCTTGCCATCAGTGCTTGAGGTTTCCTGTTTTCACTTTCTGCATGAAATCTCTGTTAATCCTGTTCTTGCCTGCTGTGTAAATACAAAAGGTGGACTCCAATCTAGTTCAGCACAGAAACAGAAGCAGGCTTTCTGAAGAGTCCGGATGCTGTAGTAACGCTGTTAAGGAGACGGCATGCTACTGCTATTACTCCTCTTCCCTCTCTAACCACCACGCTGCCACTCTCTCTCCCTCTCTCCCTTTCGCTCTCTCCTCCTCTTTCCCCCCCTCCTCCTCCTCTTCCTCCTCCTCCCCTCACCCTCTACAAACGCACTGTCCCAGCCCCAAAAAATGTGCTCCTGTCCTGCGCTCTCCCTGTCCCTGATCCCTGCACCATTCAGAGCAGCGGACTAAACAATGCCTCCGCCGCCGCCGCTCTGAAAGGAACCCAGGAGCAGTTCTCAGCCGGCAATAATGCCTCCCAACTGTCGCCATGGAAACTAATGACGGCCCGGGTTGGCAGGAGGAGGGAGGAGGCAGGAGGCGGAGGAGGAAGAAAAAAGGGGGAGATGGAGAGGGAGGGGAGAGTTAAGGGAGAGAGAGAAGAGTGGAGGAAAAGTGGCTGAATGAAAGATGGGGGAAGTGTGTATGAGTATCAGTGGGTGTGTTCCAGCAGTTGTTGCCTGAGTGTAAGCCAGCAAATGAGTGAGCTGGACAGGAGAGCAGGTTTTGGAGGATATCCTTTAAGTATTTTTGTTGGGAATTCAGATCATTTCAGAGGTGGAGGGTCCCCTTTGGGGCCAGTCTTTTAGTTTGTAAAAGACACGAGTGTAATAAAATGCCCATCACCTTTGCTACTAATTGTTTTTTTTTTAATCTGACACAAGTTCAAAGCTCCAAAAATATAGTTTATTATCACATAAAACTAATAAAAGTGGAAAGGGTTGTTTCTAATGTTGAAACTAACATTTTTTTTTTGCCAGCAACAGATTGTCTGCTTTTGTTGTGGGCAGTGGCTTAAATCTTTTGTACCATAAAGGTTTTATTTTGTCCAGCCTGTAAACATCCAGAACTTCAAATATAATATTTAATATACAGCCAAGAAAGTATTTTTTTTACCTGAAATTAAAACATTTTAGCTCCTAAAGTTACTAAAATACCAAAATACAAATCATAATGCAAAGCAAAAAGCAAGTAAAACTCAAAATGATTCAATTTACATGAATATAAAACAGAGGAACAAGTTATATTTCTTACGTAAAACTTCAAATTATTTTGTGTATTAGGCAAACATAACAGAACTGCTATTTTTTATACAATAAAGTTTTACAAAATACCACTCTTTTTTCTGTCCAAATGCTTCTATTTTCTGACTGAATTTAGAAAAAGCAGACATATTCTATTCACAATTATATAGAATGTAAAAAGCAGCAAGTCCAGAGAATATTTTTCTCTTAAATTATTAATAAATGCAGAAGAAATTCACATCATGGAGAGACTTACATACAGTATATCATAAGACTACAGCAAGCAACATGTGAAGATCAATGGAACAAATATACAGGACAAAAACTGACACTGTTATAAATGTTTGTGTTGTAAATTAAAAAATGAAACAATACAAGTAAAAACAAATATTAATAATTGCTATTATTAAAATTTGTATTTGCTGCAAACACTATGATGCTTATATGGGATGTATATATATCTAACCCAGTAAAAAAATAACATTGCACGATAAATAATGACTAAAACAATTTTTGTTTATTTTTTATCGACCACTGAAAATTTAATCAAAGCTGTTATTTAATTTTCTGCTGATTGATTGTATCAACACAGGTGCCTATTTGTGAAAATAATTTGTGCTTCTAAAGTGTAAATAATCAATATTACTGTGTCCCATGGGGAGCCACATTACTGCAGGTCTCTGGGGAGTACATCCGTGTCTCTGTGCGACTTCCCCCCAGCAGACACGGGGATCACAAAAGCTGCCAGAATGACGCGCCCAAGCTGCTCGAGCCCTCTTCATATGCACATATAATTACAACAACCCCCCTCCCTCCATATCTCCCCATGTTCCCTCTATTCCCACTCAATAGTTTGGGGTGACATCAGCCTGAAAGACGGGGTGACATTGCCCGACACCAGCTCTGAACCCCCTAACAAATACCATCGATAACCATGGAAACACTGCTGAAATATCCTGGGTTTCTAAATGATATCGGAGCTTTAAAGCTGGCTGTGAAGAGAGGAGCGGAAGAGAGGGGGAATCTGAAGAGGGGGATGGGTCGATTTGGATTCAGGAAACGGAGGAGCTTTAAAATTGTAGGCGAGTTAAAAGTGGCTGAGAGTGGGTCAAAATGGGCCCCTACTGATCCTCTTGTTGAAGCAGCGACATGTACTCCATCCTCCTGTGTAAACCTCTCATCTTTAGCAACGTATTCTAGGCCACCTCTTACTAAACTGATTGAAATTCTTAACACAGTGAATTATGCATCACACTGGACGGGGGAACAGGTGCTGCTCTCCACAGCTATAAAGCCGGCCGCTCACCCGGGCAGACCTGCAGTAGTAAAATATTCTCACACGAGGGAATGACAAGATAGTGAATGTGTACTACAGACACCCTGGAGGGTAATCCAAATATGGGGAAAAACCCATTTCAAATAAGAATGGAGCCTTGCCTTTGTGGGTTATCTAATGAGCCATAGTGCTCGTCTCCCCCTCTTTACACCAAAGAGAGGAATGTGAGGCGTGGGTTAGGCAGGAATGTTCAACCTCTCACCACCCTGTTACCTTGTTTTATCTTATGTAGAGCTGAAATTGCTGCTCAAACTGGAATTTGGATTTATTGGGGCAAATGAGTGACTTTGATGGGCTTATTACATCCTGTAATAAACATACAGAAACAGAGATGGAGTCATTATTATTATTATTGTTGTTGCTAATTATCTATTTATTTATTTACTTAAATTTATTTAGTTTAGTTTCCTTTTTCTTTAACTGTGTGTGTATATGTGTTATATGTACCCTTAGATGGGTTGAGTGTTGTTTGTATAATTGTGCGGTGAAAACTTATAAAGTTACCAAAAAAAAGAAAAAAAGAAGAAAGAAACAGAGATGAAGGAGACTGTCAGAGACTAAAAGATGATGTTGGCACAGTTGACAACATACAGCCTTCTGTCACCCCTTAGTGTTCGCGCTAATTACGACAATGATCTCTTTCCATGTGTCTACAAAGAAAAAAACTTTGTGATTAGTTACTGGCTCTGTCACACACAAACCCGCTCATACACTGACTTAACTGTCCAAATCTTGTGTCACGTACCCTAATTCCACTGACTAAAGCAGGACATGTCACACATATGACTGAAACCAGTAAAAACACACAACTGATACGTCAAAGCGCCCACATCAGACTTGATATAAACTCAGGAAATGAAAATTTGTCAGTCAAGGCATTTCAAAGAAGTGTTATTTGGGGATCAAATTTTCATCAACATTATCATTTCCATGTATTAGTCATAGCCGTTCTTCATTTCCATTACATGGGATCGGTATTTGGGCTGAAAAATATCATTAAAAATACAACATTAACCTCATTAAAGATGTTTTTCTGCTAAATTAACATCAGCCAGATAAATTAGGCCAAAAAATCTTGTGGATATTCTGTCTATACTGTCCAAAAATGGAGGCGTGATAATGCTACAGTTCATCACCAGTCATCCATGATTCTATTATGTTGTGGCAAAGACACAAAATCCAGTCAAACATATGGAAAACACTGATTTAATACTGGTTGAAAGTCATCCAAAATTCTGTCAAATGGCTTTCACAAGACAGAGCTAAATTTGATGCGCAATCCCTCTTTTTTCCCTTCTATAGGCTCACTGAGGACATAGCCCAGTTAAAGTCAGAAGGGACTCGATACAGAAATCTGCATAGATAAATAAGAATTTCTTTTAAATAGCTCAGATCAATTGGCGGGTTGCTGCCATGGCACACTTGGTTTGTCTGCCTCAGCACGAACCCCGCAGATGAAAGCCGGAAGGAGGACACTGGACTGTTGTCATGGAGACAACTCACATTCCACAGCATGTTGACCCGACTTGAGAATTTTTTTCCAAAAAGCCCTTGCAGAGAAACACAACACAGGCATGCATAAATCTACACACCAAACATAAACAAAAAAAAAAAAAGGGAAAAAAAAAGAGTGGAAAATGAGAAACTTTTATCTTTAATTTGTCTTTGAGGGTCCTGAAATGCTCCTGAAACACAACATCCAGCCAAACCTCAACAGAAGGACACAGTTTAAACAGCTGGAGTCCATCTTCTACCACGTACAGTTGCTGACACACATTCCTGATGACACTCTAAGCTCACGGATCAGCTTTCTCTGAAGGGAAATGCACTCACATAGATTCAATATACTCATCAATTAAGGCTTTCAAGAGGAAATAAGGTTAGATTACAGTTATGAAGGAAGACAGGTGATCTTAGGTGTCAGCTTTTATTTCTCTGTCTCTTTCCACCTTGAATATAACATAAGTTTATTCCTTCACGTCCTGCTCAAATATTGAACCTGACAGCCACCTTTACGTTAACTCCTCAGACATTCAGCAGCTAAAAAATCAAAGACATGTTCTAAATTACTCTAACAAGCACACTTCTACCCCTCCTTCCTTAGGAGTCACAGCTTCTCTTTAAAGAAGAGGGCATTAATATTTCACCCACAGGAGAATCTTTTAATTCATTATTAATATTTAAACCTTTCTGCTGGGGTAGAGAGGTCTTATCTGAATTACAAAGAAGCTACAGCCGAGTATAATTTTAGCATCTATGTGCTCCCTGACACAAAATGTATACAGTAGATCTGCCATTCCACTTTATTAAAGCAGCTGGTGATGGTGGTGAAGTCTAGAAAATGTATTTCTACAGTGGTCCCATGCTGTCAGGCTCCGGGGCACGGTGGAGACCAAGGGGGGCAAAGTACAAAGTAAAAAAGGAGAGAAGCCACAGAGAGGGCATAGGAGACTCCCTGGCTTTGTCAAAAATATGACTTTGAACATGCTAGCAGCAATCACATAGTTATTCTTACATCTGTCGTTTTAGAAAAAGACTGCTGGGAGTTTAACTGAGAACAACATGAGGATTTAAGTGAATAATTATTCAGCCCCTATTGCTATTTTTTTACAAGCTATTTACTTTGCCATGTTGTACCATTTGCATTAATACACAGTCTGGTCATAAAAAAAAAAAAAGTGATGGGGCTGCACAATATATTGCAAAAATATTGTTAGCGCAATAACAGTGTGCAGTATTCATATCACAAAGACGTGCAATAAGGGATCTTATTTTATTTGTATTAACTTTCTGTTTTCCACACCATGGGGTACCACACTGGTTTTCTCTATCACTCTAACATGCTAGTTTTTCCAGCAAAAAACTGAACTAATGCTACCGCTGCTGGTTGAATGCAAGTTTACATGTTATTAATGTTGAAAAGATGTGAATATTTTCAGAGCACAA
>JAQQZY010000027.1:14779578-14817664 GCA_030068375.1 Ostorhinchus rueppellii | reverse complement strand
ATAGATAGATAGATAGATAGATAGATAGATAGATAGATAGATAGATAGATAGATAGATAGATAGATAGATAGACATGCATACATATTTACATACATACATACATACATACATACATACACATACACACACACATACATATATACATACATACACACACGCATACACACATACATATATACATACACACACACATACATATGCATATAAACATACACAAGAAAACCAAGGAAAGCCAAAACACACACAATGATAATCAAACACATACTAATGGGTTGTATCTGGTACGGCCCCTCATAACCTTCACTTATTTCATTACTTCTCTTTAAACCGCTTCATATTTGAATATTGTAGGAGCTCTACACTCCAGCTTTACCACAGCACAGAAATACCTCAACTTTTTCTTGATGTACATAACTTAAATGTATGAACACCAAAAAGCAATGTTCTACACTCAGAGGTGATCCCTGAATTCTGCTATTTGACTCTTGCAGTGCAAAAACCTCAGACATTATACTTACAAAGAGAATTGTAGACAATTTTCATATTTAAAATCTGCAAATTTAAGATTAGAAAGCATATTTTGTTGACCATTGGAACTGAGCTATAAATTGATGTGCAAATGTCCTGGTAAATCTTGCTCTGTTTACCAAATTTAACCAATCCTTTCAATGCTAATTTCAAGTGAAATTTTACATTCGGGCACATTATTCTGAGCTGTCACCCTTCCTCACTCCACCCTTTGTTTATTCGGTCAACCCTCCACCTATTCGACACCCGTGTCAACTCAGTCACGCGTCATTAACCCTTTTTTTGTGGCTGACTGCTGCACGCTTTTTGTCTGCCTCTGACCAACACAGACAACAGCTGGGCCTTTAATGATAATGCCTCCTTGTCTGGCAGCTTGTCAGGCAATACAACACTTAACTGACCTGTGTTCATTTCTAATAAGCCAGACATACATCACCTCTACACCTCGCAATAATAGTAGCTCACTGACTGCACTTCAGTGACTGATCTGTGAGATGTGACTTTCATTTTGCAGACTTAAGCAAACACAAAACCAGAACACACATTCTTCTTTTGATTAAACTTTCACCCTCTTTGCTGCTGAGAATAATTCTGAACATGTCAGTGCAAAGTCTGAAAGGCTAAGTGTTTTGTGGATGACTGAACTTGTATTTTAAATAGACCAGGGGCCCGGTGCCCCTCTTAGTGCCTCCGAGTGCATGGAGCTGCCTGTCAGCCAGTCTGGGGCATGCTGGTCCACAGAAAGCAGAACACCAACCAGCCCCCTGGGAGACATCCTCTCCTCCGCTTCCCTGGGGTTTCATAAGCACAGTACAGAGGCAAACAACAGCATTCACAGAGAGGAAGGAAGAATGAAGGAAACGGGGAAGAGAGGTGGAGATGGGAGACTGAGGGTGAGGAGTTGTTTGTTAAAGACAATTAGAACTGACAGGAAAAGAAAATGGAGTGGTAGATGAGCAGTCAGGCTGAAGGATGAGTGTGAAAGTCAGCTGAGGAAGGTGTGAGATGAGCTGCCGTCTGCTTTCACACTTACCTGAAACCTCCGAGGTCTGAATGCGACAATCATATCACTAATCACACATTAGCATGGGGTGCCAGTCTTCATTCATCACAGCACAAGCACTGTTTTAGGTGCAAATTAATGCTTCCTACTGGTTGAATTAACACTATTTTCTGAGTCTAACCTTAACCAGATGATACCAGGGTAAAGACACCAGCTGGAGGAATAGAAGAAGTACTCTGAGCCTGTAGGAAAGATAATTCATTTATTTATTACTTGTTTTCATGACTTTTTATTCTATTGGGTGGATTAATCTATGTCAGATCATCATATTATTTAACTGTGTTCCCAAAAATCTCTTTAGTAACCTAGTTTATGAAAACTATAAACCATCCTGTTGTGATCCAGTTCACACTAAGCCTCAAATAAAAGCTGTTGTAAGTGCATATTTATGCATAAATGAACATTTCTGACCATTTCTGATGAATCATAAATATGGTAAATATTTTATAACTGTGATCCTGGTGTACTTGAGGAAATGTGTCGTCTTAATTTTAGTTTTAATTCTGTTCATCCATAAAATACATTAACATTTTAAATACTTTAATACTGAGATTATTTTTGACCAGTGTATAGAAACCAAAAAGAATATAACATTATTCTTTTTATATTTTTTCTTGATTCAATTATCAGTGCAATATGAACATTCAATACAAAAAATAAAATAAAATAAAATAAAATAAAATAAAATAAAAATCATTCTTCTTTCTAACTTCAACCCATCTGGAGGATTCAGTCCAGACTTTGGGAACTGATTGTCGTATGTTTGTAGTGTCACTGTCCTTGGAGAACCATGAGTCTCAACAAAGTTATGGAAAACAGCTCTGTTTTCAGTTCAGTGTCAATACATTTTCATCTAATGCAAGAGGTCCAAGGGTTTAATTAGTTTAACCTGTAAAAATCCAGTGTACTTTTTCAATCTCTTTTCACCTTTTATTTAATGATTTATCACCATTTTCACACGATTATCCCCTGTATGTTGTGATTTTTCCCCCCAGTTAAAATTCTGTATGTTCCTACTGTATATGTAATTCACTTGAACATGTAGATGTTCATTACAGCTCAGAGTAAATTCAAAGGTTATTTTATCAAAATAATGAAAACTGAAGAAAAAAGTGTCTTTTTCCACAAAATAAACCTTAAACTGGACATAATTTAATAAACTGGTTTTACTGATGAATCAATGCTGTAGAAGATGACTTTTCACTCTGAAGATCCAAATGGGTAATATCTAAAGGACAAACTCTATTTTACGCCAATTATTATTATTTACATGTACAGATAGGATCGGTGGATAAACAGGCATTAAACACTTTAGATCAGTAGATGGTTTTGGTCAATGTGGGGTTCTTTGGATCTTTATGGGTTAAGAAGGACTTTCTCCACACATAAAGGGAGGCTTAATTCTTCAGCTCATGTCAAACATTCAGAACTAACACATCTGGAGATATGTGGTTATCACTGGACAGGAAGAGGATGAAAGAAATGTAATCTGAAAAGAAGCTGACAGGCTAATGTAATGTCGGGAAAACGTGGCCTCTGTGATGTAATGGGGTAGAACAGAGCCCTAGAAAGCCTCTGGAGTAGAAGTGCGAGGTTGAATAAAATATATGTGCTCATGTAGAGTATGAGTACCTCAAATTTTAACAATCACACTTGAGTAAAATCACATGGTAACATTCCTTTGCTGCCAACCGGCGATGTTGAAACCACACCACTAGAGATCTATGGTCAGATCCATGAGTCACAGTAGGGAGGACACTCATACTCCACATCCAGTGTCAGGACTGTGGAATGTTTTAATGCCTCACGAGGCTGAGCTCACACTTCACAGGTCATAAATTTTCTAACGTCCTTCATGGCATAATTTCTGCTGTGTAGAAATGTGTTTTTAAAGTTGTTCATGTGAGGATGGTTGTTGTTTATCGAGAGCAGCTGATCAATGCACTGTGCTCCTTCAGGCTCCACATGGATTTATCACATGTCAGCAATGAGAAGACTCTTTGTAAATGCAAACACACTCGGCCTGTCTTTTGAGACCAGATCTTAAATTAATTGTCTGCAAGTGCATCAACAACTGTGGTGTAGAGACCCCAAGTGGTGAAACTTGATAGCACACCATCTGAGATATGAAACAGCTGCTCTACAGAATAGACCCCCCCCCCCCACACACACACACACACACACACACACCTCCCCTCCAACCAGTGAATAATCACAGCACCTGCATATTAATAGAGTAGGCCTGATGCCATGGAATGAATCCCACTGACCCATATATCCTCTGCCAGCTGAGCAATGGGTGGGGAGGATGTAAGAGGAGACTGGCACCAACAAAGGCTGCACTGTTGTTCCAGTGATGTCATTGGCTGTCAGTGAACTGCTGTCATTAATAGGCTGCTATTCACATCCAATCAGCCAGTCTATGGTAAATGGTAGCCACTGGTTTCACTGTACTAAATCACACTTTGACATGATCATTAATGTGATTGATATGGGGGTTTAAAGGTCGAGAAGAGGAACAGCTGTTAGCATTGTAGTTGTTTCGTCAGTGTGACAGCCTGCTCTCTCATCTCTCAAAACCTTTTTTTTTTTTTTTATGTTTAAGAGCAAGAGCAGCATTTAGGTTCATACTCTCATCCAAGTTTCTCTGTCAGACATCAAAGGATTTGATTCAACCAGGGGAAGTGAAAACAAGTGGGGAAAGCGTACTGTCTCTTGAAATCCTGCATCCTGAAGGTTTTTATAATACAAAGAGTAAAACTGAAAAGTACTAAATTATGTCCACGCTGATGTCATTACTCACGATGAATGGTCATAAGTGCAATTTGCCTCATTTGAGGGGATCAGTTGGTAAAATCATTGATGCACATTGGTCTAAACTACAGTTTCACTTGTTGCTTTTGAGCAGCTTATATTGTAAAAAATAAGATATCTGAATCAAAAACAATTATACTTTGCTTCTTGCAATAAGAAATAGGGAATTATGTAACAAAATTGGGAAATCTCTTAAAAGAACACTTATTCCAAGAACTATATCAAGCCATGGAAACCTAAGGGCATTGTCGTGCTTGTTCTTTAACTGTATATTAAAAAAAACAAACAAAAAAACCCCCAAAAAACACATAAAGGCCCAAACAACTACTGGTGACCAAAACTATCTACTGATCTAAAATGTTTAAAACCTATTGATCTACAAATCCTGTTAATACATGTCAATAATTGGTGTAAAATGCAGTTCATCATCTTCTCATGGTCATCAGATATGACTCATTTACATGTTCAGAGGCTTCATAGTTACCATGGAAACACAATTATCTTCTACAACATTTATTCACCAGTAAAACCCATGGAGTTGGATCAATGACAGCGAATGGAGACACTTGGTTTTATGTTCAGCTAATGATACATTTTACTGAAAAGTCACTATTTCTTCATTCCCCCCCATTATTCATAAAACCAATGAATTTACTCTGAACTTTAATGAACATTTACATGATCAACAGATTAAAAATGGGAAAATACCTCATTTACACTGAAAACACACTAAATACAGAGGGTAAAGTTTTAATAAATGTTGATAAATCACTGAAGTAAATAGAGAGAAAAATTAATTTGGGAAGTGAGACTGAAGTAGTGCTGGGTCTTTATGAGCGAAGAGAAACGATATACTGCAACATAATTCTTCACACACCCATCTCTCCAGATCAAATACTTCATTAATGTGCCACAGAATCCCTTATGGCTTTCTGTTAATTACAGTTTTGTGTTGATTTTGAAAGAGGCCTACAGTATTTTTTGTCTTTATTATAAATCAGTGCAGAGAGAACTGCAGTACTAATTGGGCAGAGCGCCTGGTCTCCAGAGGCTGGACAGGAAGCGTCGGGTGTACCAAAGGTCAAAACAAACTGGCTCCGATCAGTGCGTAGGCGTATCTTGGGAAAGGCAGGAAGAGGGGAGGAAAGGAAGAGAAATGGGAAAGACGAGGAGGAGGAGGAGCGAGGCTTTAAGTGAGACAGCAGAGAAAAGACAGGAGGAGAGAGAGAGAGGGAGACACACTGGTGTGGAGTTGTGGGGGTTTAGTGGGAGGTGGAAGAGTTTTTGTGCATTGTGTGAAATGTGATCATGTCCTGGAGCCGCTCAGACAGCTGGGAAGTTCCCCTGCCCCTGACTTCCAGCTGGGAACGCTCTGAGGAGACACCAGGGCCGCATGCTTCCTCGCTTAACTCTTTATCTGCTGCTGCTGCTGCTGCTGCTGGTGGTGGTGATGAAAGGCTATAAATAACAACACTGACACATACTTGGAACTTAAGTCACATTTATTGATTTTAGCCAGTATGACTACCTTTACACAGACAGACCACCTCTCTAATGAAAAACAAACAAACACTTTTACAGGATTAGTTCAGCAGTAATACATCAGACCAAAACTCGACTCATTTTCTTTTTTTTTTTTTTGTAACACCCTGCCAAAAGTTTACATGTTTGTTTTCAACTCTGTGTAAAGGTTCCATGACTGGAAAACATGCATATGACATTTAGCTTGGATCAATATGCCACTAATCATAATGCACATTATTGATAAGAATACAGTACTGCATGACAATTCAAATAAATACCAACATACAGGTGAAGTCGTTATTTTATATAAAGATATCAAACTTTCATTATGGATCAATACTGAAACACAATATGACAATATAAAGTTTGCACAGCTAATTTATTATCACAATGCTATCGCTTCCAGCAAACAGAAAACCTTTTCTTTTTTTAAAAAAATGTAAAACAGCATCTAAATTGCACTTTTAATTTTTAGCTTCTTGTCCTTATTGGTAAGTTTAACGCCTCAACAAACAAGCATTGGCTATAATGGCACTATTCAAGCTTGTTGATGCTTAGTTTGTTTTCTGTTTACTGAAAACATAATGCTTAAAAATGATGTAAAAAAAAAAAAAGATTCAAGAATAAAAAAAAGAAAACAAACAAAACTCAAATTGGACAAAAAAAAAAAGAAATATAAAATGCGCGCTCTGCACATTTTTCAACAATACTATTGATATCACATTACCTTCACCAAACAAAGCTAGAGATATGTAGATGTTTCCAATAGTACACACTGATCTACCCCAACACATTACAGATGCTTGGAGCATTTTGTTCAATAACAGGAGGCCAAAGGGATTTCTTTTGGTTCCCAAAGTTTGATAAAAAACAACCATTTCGTAATACCCCTGAATTAATTGAGCGGATCACTGACCTGCAGAATTCAATACAATGTCAGTTTTATTGAGCTAATTTCAAAACTATCATCTCACTCATGCAGAAAGGGTTGAATTCCCTTTGCACTTATTGCTGCTCACAGTCATTTTGAACCCAAAGTCCTCACCTATGAAACAAAAATCAAGAAAACATAACACTATTCTAAAATTCTCCCTTGAAACAATGAAAGGCACTACTGGTCAGAAACAAAGAACTAAACAAACCAAAAACAAAACCCCAGCGCTCGCATTGGAGAACCATGGCCGGAACGACACCTTTTCTCGGCTTGTTTTCTTTCTTTCGGAGTCTTAATTCTTTTCAACCTAAACGGTGTACCAAGATTTGGCACGATAAACGAAGAGAGAATGAAACAATTCCAATTTGGAATTTAATTGTCGCACTTGCAGAGAATTCTGAAAGTCAGTGATCCCGTTTCAGTGGAACGCCCTCGGTAAGAAGCTAGGAAAAGTATATCACATCACTCAATTTTTCCCAAAACACAACTTACCTATTTGAATTAGAGCGTTGTCAAGTTTCATTGTGTTATTTTGAACTATTCCTAGGAATAATAAATACATGAAAAAACCCCAGAATTTGATCACCCTGGATTTTTTGTATAGAATATGGCAGTAGAACGAACATAAAGGAAAACAAACAGCATAAAATATGATGTAACAAAACAATTTAAGAATGATTACTTGATGGATAAACTCTTGAGGATAAAATCAGAATAGTAGGTCTGTGGTTTGTGGAGCCCAACGTCTTAAATTCAGACAATTCGAGAGGACGCATTTTCCTATAATCTTACAGCCTATACTGAATAACTCACAAACCATAGTACTACCACCTTTTCCTATAGGTTAATAATAGTCTGTTATAATCCTATATAATGAAAGTGCACAGATTAAGAAAATAATAAACTAAAAAATAAAAACAAAATCAGACAAACAGCTTGTTGCTTACATTGAGAAATGACCCCATGACCCCTGGCTTTCCATTGGAAGGTTACATTGGAAGATTGAGTCGACTGCACTTGTGAGAAATTGGCTTCCAGTAGCAGCACGAGAACATACGAGACAATTCCACAAGGGGTTAAATATGCAATAAAAAAAAATAAAATAAAAATGAAGGAGGATCAGGTGATTTGACTTGAATTCGGGTCCAAATGGCCTACAGTGCTAACTCTTTTTCGGCGAACTCAATCATCAGTGAGAACGGACCTTGTGTTGGTACTTCGTCATCCGTGCAGAGCTACTGTAATTACTGCAAAATGGAGAAACAAACAAATGATCAGCATTGGCATTCTTTGTCATGTCAGAGCGGCTGTTAACACGGCGAGCAGCTGTTCATCATCAGTCCACACAGACAACAGGAAACGGCGGCTGCAGTTAGTCAAAGCAACGGAGGCCGAGTTAGGGTGCAGATGTTAGGCTGGGAGCAATTCTGTCAAACCAGCGACAGGTTTCTGAGGAACTGGAAGTGAGGTGACAGCACATTCTCCACAAAGTCTCCTTTATATATTAGAAAACCAGCAGGTGCAGTTAGGAAGCCAATAACTCACAAGTACCACAACCTGTTGAAGCCACATCCCAAGACCGGCACCATGGGAGAGGGGTTTTTCCTCAAATGTCATGCAAGTTAATGAAAAAAATGGGTCGTGTCATGCAGGCTTACGAGAAATCAGAAACTTGAATGTGGAATACATGTCAAGGAACATAAAGGTGAAGTGGGAGGAGCCTGCAGGCAGAGGTAGGAGGAGCTTTTCAGGTGGCATGCAGGGATGACACCAGTATAAGCCAGACATTGATTTCAAATTAGATGGAGCTGGAGTGGAAACTGTTTAGGAAGTGGGGATCCTACTAACAATCACATCCTGGGGTCTATCTACTGCTCGGTGATTCCACAGAGCCTGTACAAGGGGAAGGGGCTCGACTAATTTGAATCAATGTCCTCTGGTCGATTGAATCACCAGTCTTTTTTTTTTTTCCTCCAAAAATTACCAGGAGTTTCTCCCTCTGGAAACCCCTGGTCTCATTTCTCCACAGTATCAGAGTTCAGCTCTGAGCCAGACATCTGGCTTCCTCCACCAGTATGTCTAGCGTTCTCATATCTCCTCTCTCAGGAGCTGGTTTATAACATGAGTAGTTCTCCCTCCTCTACTCCCCAAACCTCTTCTCCTTCAGCGCAAACTGATAGAAACAGAATATATCGTACTCGCAAGTTACGTGAATCTCAAATGTAGTGATGTACCTCTACGGAGGCTGTTTTTTTTTCTTTTTCCCTTATGTGTACGATAGCCTGGTCTCCATGCTGTGTGCTGTGACTTATGGATGCACACTCAAGCAGGGTTGACTGTAAGAATTCTCTCTTTATATCTGAGAGGAAGGAATACTGTGATAGGATCCTGCAAGATTATAACCTGAACGTGATGATATTAAGAATATATAGTATAATATATAGGTTCTTATTAGTAGTAGTAGAAAAACGCATAATTTGATCAATCTTGCAGGAAATCCTCATTTCAACCCTGCTTTTAGCATCATAAAGCTAATGTGTCTATGATCCACAAGCAGTACATGGATTTATTAAACACAAGCCCCACATTTTTTTTTTCTATTTGCGTAATGCTAGCTTGCAAGGGGTTAAAGCTTTTGTGGATACTAAAACAGTACATCGCTTTGTCCTCACACACCACACACAAATAAAAAGAAGTGAATGACCCTCCATTTGCAAAGGTTCAGAACAGAATACACACATGAGGGCCATTCACTTACAATGCCGATGTACACACAGGCAAGAATCGGAAAACACATCGTATGTGAGGACATTACCTGACAAATATATTCAGAGGGCAATTTTCCCCACATTTCCTCATTCTAGTTAAAGGGTGAGTGGTGGTGCTGGGGGAGCAAGCTGCTGACAATCTAAAAGAGAGAAAGTCGTTGTACAGCGACCGAGCAATAAGACATGGATTAGAGACATAAGGAAAGGGTTTTTAGCCATATAACTGCACAGAAATTCTGTGAGAGCTCAGAGTAATCTTCCAAAAATAGAGGACAGGAGAAATAGGGAGGAGAGAAAGAAAAAAGAGAAATGTGTAAGCTTGAGTGGAGACACAAGGACAGGGCTTTACATCAACACACGGGTAAATATATCAAGTGTTTGGGGGTGACAGGCACTTTGCCGAGTGATGTCAGTTGGTTTTGTTTGCAGATTTATTCATCCAGATGTGGGTGCCTTTTTGATTTGTGCTCTTCTAAGATTTGCTTCACTTTAAAAAAAACACAAAAAAAAAAAAAATCACCTTTTGATCAAAACTATATTGTATCTCTGTTCACAGTAATCGTTAGATCCATTTTAACGGAAGTAGGAACCTGAGGCACCTATACTGAAGTGCACTTAATTTGGATGTGAAATTCGATTTGTCAGACTTACTTTCTCTCATTATATGGCTCTGAAAGAAATCCATCGCAACATAATGGGTCACATGGAATAGCCCTCCTGTGTTTCACCAGACACCAAATAACCCCTTTTTTTTTAAACAATGTAGAGCCCTGTAGTACATGTGTTTATCTTGTACTACACTCCTGACAACAGAAAAACAGTTAAAAAGCTCATAAGCATTTCAGCTGCAAAGCCATGCGATTCTACAGACCCTATTGTATTGGTGTACTAGCATCACAGCTTCCAAATAATCCTGAAATAAACACCGGTGGTCACAGGTGCTCCTTTTCTGCCCAAACAATTCCATCAATAAACCATTAGCAAACCCACTTATGAGTTTTTGAATTTCTGTATAAAATCATTTTCTGCTCCCCGAACAAGAATGCTGGAGGAGATTGCATATTTTTGTTCCTTTATCTTCTTGTAAACATTTACGAGTGACCTGATTATTCAGTGGGCTGCTGGACACAGGTCAGTCCTGGGGAACAGGGGGGAGACGGGGGCTTTTTCTTAAAGGAGCACCAATGCCAACAGACGAGCTGAAGAACAGAGGATGTCTTATTTAGTCACAAAACCCTCAGTTGGACATCCTCTATACGAGTCCCCATCCCAACAATGTGTTATTGTTACCAGGCAACACACTCAGGGGATCAGAACGAACAAGCACGAAAGCTGCCACCTTTTACATCATACGTACAGCACCATGACAGCGGAAAGAATAGACACTCCATAATATCCACAAAACCCCAAATATAACTGGGGTCCTACGATCCACATGCCATATATGTCTACTACAGTCCAAACGTCTAGTGCACACTGTACATACATCTGCATTCCCCTAAGCGTTTACACTAGCAGACACAAGCAGCTGGTTAGTCACAGCAGTCCCTAGAGAAGCGCAGGCTGGCCAGGGAGCTAAGCGAGCGAGTGGGGCTCTTTGAACACTAAGGCAGGGAGGGTGTGGCCCGTGGGACCCCTCCCCTCTGTACACAGCAGTCCTTTTGCGGACATCCCAGCCGCCTCAGTCGCAGTAGATCTTGTACTTCTCGCTGCAAAAGACCACCGGGCCTCCCATAATGCCATTGGGCATGGCGTTGTTGTGCTCGGGTCGGCCGGAGCCAGAGCAGGTGAGACTCTGACTTACGTGGGGGTTGCTGGCAGTGGCATTGGCGGCCTTGCTGCGGGTCTTAGCCCTGCCTGCGTTGCCTCCACGGCGGGTCTGCTCATGGTCGAACTCCAGGTCCTCGAGACGCTGCGTCAGGGCCAGTTTCTGCTGGATGGCCATGCGCAGCAGGGAGTTGAGGGTCTTCTTCTCATCCTCTGCTGCAGCCAGCTGCCTCTGCATCTCATCCAGCTGGGTCACGTACTCGTCACAACTGCAAGAAGGACACAAAGAGACATGTGGTGTCAGGTGCAAGATGATTCACTTTGAACTGAACCTGGAGGGTCTCAGCAGAAGTAATAGTTATTTCCTGTCCTTCCACCAGAGGGCACTAGCAGTTCATGTTACAGCAAATAACTGTGTCTGAGGGAGCTTCAACAAATAGAATTTCTTTGGTTTTCAGTTGTATGAGCAATGCATTAGAGACTTTCATACAAAAAAAAAAATAGTATGATATATTTTTTCTGCATATCTGAAAAAATACCAAACTCGCAGACTTAAACTTAAAGAACAGTTTTCTCCAATCATGACCTTTTGCCTACTTATACAAGTTATTCAGCCACCAGCAGGTGGCGCCATTGATTTACACAGCACAGAACTGACTGGACACTCGCATATCGTCATCGGCCTAAAATAATTGCTAAAGTCATTCACTGATAATTATTTTTTTTGCCTAAATCATCATCTAAGTTTTTTGTGTTTCCTGAAAAATCTGGAAAAATGACTTAGACAATTATTTTAGGAAGGTGTAGTACTGATGTTCACAGAGATATTAATGATGAGATTACTATACGTAGCACATATATATATATATATATATATATATAGTATTTGGTATTGGTTTATTGATCTTATTGTTTTTAACTGTACAGCTTTTTATGTATTTTTAATCTATACCTGTATTTTATTCTTTTGTTTTGTTTTTTATTTATTCATCTGTACAGCACTTTGGTTCACTGTGGTTGTTTTTAAAGTGTTTTACAAATACCGTTGGATTGAATACATTATTATCATCCTTATTTTATTACCATTACTATTTTTGTTTGTCTTATTTAGTTATTTTTTTAATCGGAACAGTCAGCACATTATATATTGTGCGATAACTGAGACGACTGAAGTCATTAAAAGAACAATGAAGTATCTGTCCATTGGTCATCTTCAGCCACAAATTTAAGATGCTCTCAGCTCGATTTAAATCAGCTTAGCAGATAAAACAGTATTTTTCCTGTCGCTTCAAAGTGTAGATGCAGCACCTATGACAAATTAAGTTAACTAGATAAGTTCAACCAGATCAAATGTCAGTTAGTTACCATCAGACGTCTACAGTAGGTTTGGAGTTAAAGGTTTTGGAGGTTGCTTAATATCTGCTCTGGCTTTTCCTAATGTTTGTACAAATATATGGTAATAGTAACGGCCGAAAATGATTATGACCAATGAAAATGCCAGAATAAACATAACCTTTCTGAAAGGGAAAATCCTGGATATAATACTTCAAAAGTATAAAAATACACCTCACTTACTTTCTGTTTGTAATGTGTGACTTGAATATGGTGATATATTATTATATTATATCAATTCAAAACACTTAATTCACTTTGTATGTTCAAAGCGTCTTCAGAAATCGTAGACGATTTAAAAATACACAATTCTTGGGTGTTCATCACCACTGCTACCGGTCGTCCATAACATCCAGAACAGGTGAGCGTACACTTTCTCAGACTAATATATAGAGTTTATGTGCAGTGCAGGTTAAGAATAGAACCCACACACACAGGATGAAAGCATTAAGCTAGGGGTTACTGAGAAGATCCTCTCTGCGTCACCTGGGGAGAGGGCTTGGGAGGGGGCTCAGACAGATGGAAACTGATTATGAGGATATTCGCTGTAGCTGTTTATACCTCATCTCCACATTTCCAGACATCATTTTTATCTGTCCCTTCCAGTTCCAATATCTGAGTGAAATGGCACAAGATATAAATTCTAATGCTTCACACTGGCTGCTGCACTGCGGCATTATCACCTGTCTCCTCGTGCCCTTCTAAAGTATGAGTCTGCGGCTGGACAGGTATAAAAAACTGGGTCATCCTCGGGGATTTCGAGGTGGCGGGGGTTCATATCCGTTCTCCATCTGCTACTCGTCTCTTCTTCCCACCCTTCCTCCTTCTTCCATTTTCCTTGCCTCACTCTCTCATTCATGTCTGCTTCAATCACACCCTCTCTCCCGGCTCTTATCTCAAGTCTCAGCCTGTTTTTCCTGTAGTATTGTTGCTACTATCGTCGTCTGTCTGTCTGCATCAGTCACTTTCTCCATCCCGCTCTTGCTCATCCCTATTTTATGTTGCGCTGACGAAGCGATCTGAATGGCATTCTTCAGTAATGACTGACACACCTCTGTTCAGGGCGGGGCTGGTTACATTAGTCTGTATCGTCTTATCCTCCAACGGCACTGCATGAAAAGAAACGCTCAGACATCGTTTAACAGCAGGCAGCCTCCCTCTACAGTACACTCATTCTTTATCTGCTATTGAAGTATTGATTGTTTTTGGTAACGCCCTCATCATTTGGAGCAACTACAAACATGTTAAGCACAAGGAAAACCACAAAAATCTCTTTCATATCAAGCCATTCATCTAATGATTGCAACCTATAACAGTCTGGCATGGTTACATTACATTTGACATAGATGTTATTATTGAGGTGACATCCAAGCACCAACTTAGATATCATTTTTACTATTACCAGGTCCTGTGAAGCTTTGTTCCCTTCTTTGTTTTTTTAACTCTTGAAGTCCCAAACAGCAACTGACAACTAAAATCATCTACCGATCTAAAACGTTTGATATCTTCTGATCCACTAATCCTATCAATATGTTAAAATAATTCAGGTAAAATACAGTGTCATCTTTTCATGGTCATCAGATATGACCCATTTGGACGTTCAGAGAGAAACACTGTCATCTTCTACAACACTGATTCATCTGTAAAACAGATGGAGTTTGACAAACGATAGTGGATGGAGACACTTGTTTTTATGCTAATTGTTGATATTTTTGAAGCAAAAGTAACTTTTTCTTCAATTTTCTCGATTTCTGCTCTAATAGCCCTCAACTTTAATCTATGCATTTATGAACATCTACATGATCAGTAAATTAAATATAGGAAAATACCAGATTTTCACTGAAAAAAATGCAAAATACAGATGATAATATTACAATAAATGGTGATGAATACCTTAAGAAAGGTTAAATAGAGAGAATAATTCATTTTGGAACTGCCATAAAAGAAGCACTGGGTCTCTATGGGTTAATCAAATAACAATTTTTGCATCTTACAACATGTTAAAGTGAATACAGTTATAATGAAACACAGAAATACATTTACAAAGGCCAAATGGGACAGAATTAAAGTTGTGCTATAATGGGAAACATTTTAATCTTGATTTTTCAATGTTATGATCATTTAGGAGTATAATCTACTGTTTTCTGACAACATGAAGCTGGATTCAAAAATACTTCTTTTTTATTTTTAATAAAAATGTATATGACTGGAAAAACATATTCACTATTGATATATGAGAGACTGATTTTTATAAGATGTATTTTTTAGTTTTTATTAAGCATGAAACCTCTCAGGGGGAATAATGTGGATTTTTAATTGAATATATTGTTAATGTTTTGGCTGTGATACTTGGGGCTCCACGTGGTTGTAGCCATGTGAACTCTGACCTTGACAGACCACCATACAAACATAAACCATACCCTCCCTCCTCCGTATGCAGTTTGATTCCCAGTGGAACACACACCCGGACAATGGAGATCAGTGCTGCTTCATTAAACCCAGTATGAGATGGGGGCGGACCTGGTGGGGGGATTGTGGCCCTTCAGACGGCTCAACCTCCCTCCTGCAAAGGGGGTTGAGAAGGGCGTGCATTTTTCCCGGGAAAAATACAGGGGGGTCTATTCCAGGGACTGATGGGATACAATGGGAGCCTTCTTTTGGATGGTTGTGTGTGGTGGCACAATGACTCAGGGGGGCTTGGAGGCGGCTGTTGGCCTTTTGAGGATGAACTTCCATCATATTCACATAATTCACAAACAAGACTCTGAAGCTTGCTGTGATGATCTACAGTATTATATACATGGTTGCACAAGAAAACTATGGTGCTGTGCAGCTTCCGTTGATGTAGACATGATTCAGAATGAATGTCTACATATGACGCATGTAGCAGCTGTTTCAGACCTTTCTCATGTCTGCATTCAGATTGGTCACGGTGAATTGGATATTATAGCACAGAGGAGGTAACAAACATAAAGAAGGAACTATGCAAAGGGAATGGGACAAACAACAGAACAGCACAATGGTTGAATGTATATATTTCAGTGGAAGCGGAGAACGTGACTTCACTTAATGGTCTGATTGTTAATCAGTGGGAGCTGGAGCATGTTGAGCCATGTCTCAGGAATGTTAGAGGCTGGAGCTTAACTGTTAACAGGACACCAGAGACTGCAGCTGGAGAGTTGCACTGAGAGAAACTCAAAGGACGCTTAAAAACTGTCGAGCGTTGTACTACTCCCACTAGATCCACACGGAAAACTACATCAAAAAATGTCAAGCAACACTGTTCGATGAGAGGCACAGACTGTAGCATGTGAACACACAAATGCACATGAAACCTGCGTATTCTTTCCATTCCACTCCATCTCTCTCCTCTTTTTGTCAAAGACCAAACATTTGTATCCAAGAGTGTCAGAAATCCACCTTTACAATCTTTGCCAGAGTAGTGATTACCATTAAAAAGACTGTCAAATTAGGATCCTGTAGTGGGCTTTAACTGAAAGCCTGCCCTCTTCCTCTCTTTCTTTTCCAGATGACTAGAGAACCGGGTGTTTAGCAGTGAAGGAGGATGGGGGGGGGGACTGAGGATACAAAGGGGGGAGAGTGTGGGAAACCTTGGCTGGCTGAGTCCCTCAGCCTCTCAAAGGCTCCTGTGACCCAGTGATGCACCATGTAGGACTGAATTTACATACCAATACATGAAACTCATAAACAGACTCCAAGTAATTTATACATAAGCTGTGACAGCTTAGTGGGGTGTAAACCTTAGCAACATCATCATCAGTGCAACAAGCAAAACATGTGCTGATGCGGAAGTAACAATGACCTGTGATGTGTTATCAATATCATAAGCATCCCCTGCACAAGAGGCTTAAAGAAACGCACTTAAAGCCTCTTCTGGTGTCATTGTACAGTATTCTCACATCCTCCTGGCACTACTACACAAGGATAAGCGATACAACTCAGAAGATCCTGGAGGGTAAAATGACATAATACTACAGTCTTCTGTCATTAGTGGGAGTAAGTTCTGGTTTTCTATTAGCCCTGGTTGTATCTGGTTCAAGTAGTTTAGTATTACACCTACACGCTCCAACCATCTGGTTCTGCAGTGCGCCAAAGCTCATGACAACACAAACTCTTATATCTGCAGACTGAGGAGTTTTCCTACTGTTACTAATTGATTAGCCACTGCTGGTATATGGAGTTACTTCAGCAAGTGCACTTCAGGGATGGGTGTTGAATTACTATATGGGTAAGATGAGGGGCACGGAGCTGCCCACACATTCCCTGTAGCCTCTGAAAGCTACATTAATAATACCATCTCTCCCCACCCTATTCTTCCTACTCTCCCTCCTCTCCACTCTCTGTGCATCCTGAGTTTGGCTGTAGATTGCGGAGGCGTTTTAAGAAGAAAGAGTGCCTCTGCATCTCGTGGTAGCCATCTGGCTGGTGTGGATCTGATATTGATGTGGGTATCACAGTTTTAGGAATATACAGCGACAAAAGAAGCAGAAATAAGGTGTATAAGATAAACGTTCACTTTGTCATGCTTTAAATTGATACAGAAAAGCAGAAAAAATACCCACTCACTCATTTAAATACATATACATAAATACTCAAACAGCACGTGAACGCTTGTCTATTATGAGTGGTGGGCTGAATCTATAATCCAGACCTAGCTGAGGTGGGATTATGCACAGAACCTTTGACCGGCTTCTCTGGCTTGAAATCAGGAAGATTAGCAAGTGTGTCAGCCCATCTAATCCACACACATATATCAAGTTGCTGTCAAAAACATCACTTAAACAACATATTTAAATGAGACCCAGTGGCATCTGTGATCTGTAGTCGGTATCACTGCTGCTTGAGAAGGCTCAGAGATTACAGTAAAATATTACAGAGGAAGAGCCAGTATATGATACATATGGATTCACTGGGATTACGGTTTAATCTTAACTTTACCAAATGGCTGTGTTTTGTCTTTATACGCTGAATACATGGGCTCTGTATGCTAATGTAGCCTCCTATGGACAGTAACATATTATACTGGAATGATATGAAACGTGTCAAATATCTATATCTGGTGGATATACGTAAATGTTATTATTATGGAGAAATTGATGAGGAAGTGGTTAAACTTTTTTTTTTGGGTGTATGTTCCTTACCGTGTGGCGAACATAGCTCGGAGTGAGGAAAAAGTGGCAGCGTCTTCTTTGAGCGCTTTGAGCTCGTTCCTCAGTTTCATCATGGTCTCTGTCACCATGGCCTTCTCGTTCTCATACTTGCTCTTCAGGTTGGCCAGAGCTACTTCAGCTGTCTGTCAGTGAACAACAACAACAACATATGGGGTCAGAGCAGCTGAAAGGCATCTGGGGGTCTATTTCCTCTTACAAGAAGTCAACTTGTGCTAATATGGAGATCCTTTATTTGGTCATGTATGTCACTAAGGTGGGCCGGCAGGCAGAAGGAAAGCATCTCCCAACACTTCATGGCAGCTGATGTGTTTGGTTTAAAAGCGAGGTGTGTGTGGTTTATGAGGGGCTTTCATGTCTCGTGGAACTAAGTAACCACAAGCATACTTTAAATGGCTGGCAGAGTAACTAGATACACACTCTGTCTTGGTTACGGTGTTATTCTGCCATCCAAACCACACAGACACTGGGCAGCTGACACAGGACTGCTGTCTTATTACAGAGATCGTCTGCCACACATTTGCTCCAACAGCTGAACAGACCTAAAATAGCTGACATCCTCTTCTTTTGTTTCACTCTTTCAAGGAAAATTAGCGAATGCTCGGGACTGATATGATGTTGTAAAACAGACGTCCTGCCTGTCAAAGCAGACAACTCAAAACAGATCCACTTACCTGCTTGTTGGCCTTAAGGACGGTTCTTAGAGTAGCAATCTGTTCCCTCTTGGTGCTGAGCAGGGATTTCAGTTTGAGGATCTCTTCCATGCAGGCTTCCTTGTCTTTGTCGGCGACAGTGCCAAGCTCCAAAGAGGCCACTCTCTGGCGAGACAGCTCTGTGGTGCGGTCCACAGCCAGCTGCAGGTGCTTGATCTGGTCTCTGATGATAGCCACCAGGTTGTAGATATTCATGGGCTCGCGGCGATGGTCAGACACAGGAGAAGGAAGGGAGGAGACGGGTGAAGGTACCCCGTCGCTCAGGTCGGTCTTACTGGGATCAGGGAAGAGGCCCTTGGTGAGCAGGATGGGAGAGCGGCGTCCACGTCCCTCTGGGCTGCTACGACCACCTTTACCCTCTTTGTAGAAGTCGAGCATGACGCGGTTGGGGGTCTCGTTGTTGCACATGCAGACATGGTTGTAGAGGGTGGCCAGTTCTTCACTGAAGGTGACCAACTCATCCTGGGCCACACTTAGACTACCCTGGGACTCGCCTGCTACATCACTCAGCTGGACAAACAAAGGAAGGAATGCATCCATGAGCCTCCATAAAATAATGAAAATCAGGTGTGAAAATCATTTTGAGTAACCGAAATAGAAATAAACGATAGGCTTTAAAAAACTTGAACAGAAAGTGCAGAGCTGTTAAAAGTTTTGTCAATGCATAAACATCATGTCAGCATTGAGAGTAAAACCCTACCTTGCGCAGTTCCTTCTCCAGCTTAGACTTCTCTTCTCTCTCTGCTTGACTTGTTTTCTCCAGAGTTGCCAGTTTCTCACCCAGTGTTGTCACATCATTCTCGAGACGGTTGCGCTCATCTTCGTAGCGTGACTGACAGGTCTGGTATTCCGCTTTCAGAGTCTTCAGTTCCTCCTTCAGCTCCCCTGCCTCCGACACGGCAACCTAGTGAAACAAAAATATTTAAAAATGCAAAAACATAAAAACCTACTTAAGAGACCTACGTTCCTAGATTATCTTAAACCAGAGGGATCATACCTTGTACTTGCATTCCAGGATCTCAGGTCCGTTGATGTCCACCTCATAATAATCTCCGTCTTCATGGCTGTCGCGCTCTTTCTCGTTGTCCAGGGCAGACTGGCGCTCCTTGCTGGCCTGAAGCTTGCGGATGGCATTGAGATTCTCAGTGAGGCGGTTGACCTTCTCCTGGTGCTCGGACAGAGCACCGTTCGCCTGCTCTAGTTGTTTCTGGGCGTCCTGCAGGGTGGACAGCAGGTTGACCTTCTCACGTTCCATCTGAGAAGAGTGCAAAGACACAGATTTAAATTTCTGATGCTTCACTCATGCTAAGATCAGCATTTCAAGGTTACTTTAGAATATGTATATTGTCACTTGGGATAAAACAGTGGATTATCTGTCATGTGGTAGCTCTACCTAAAATCAGGCTTATGTTGCCAAAGTATGCAGGGATCACTACACACTAGTCCAGTATCACAGTCATGATGCCCTTGACAATTTACTGGACAATGTTCAGCTCAGTTCTGGCAGAGATCCTGGACGGGTCATCTTACATGCACCCAGTTGTGTCATATGAGCTTTATGCTATTTCAGAAGTTGGACAAGATCACTGCATTCAAGTCATTAACTGTGATACTTACAAGAGAGAATTATTTTTATTGCACATTAATAGAAATAAACAACAATGGAAAGGTGAATGGAATGGCTGCAGATTGCTAGTGAAGAAATAAAGTATATTTAGTACCAACAACCATTCATCTTTACTTGTAACTGTAATTTAAAAACATAGTCCCTCCTTGGTAATTGTAACTGGATTACCATTACATTTAACGTTAAGATCGCAAATCCTATTTGAACAATCAAATCTAACAGTAAAAAAATTGAAGTTGCCAGTAAAAGCTATGTAGTTTGACAAACGGCAGGGTTTGTAGACACTTGTTTTTGCACTCAGTTCATGTTAAGAAATGGGATGAAAAAGTCACCTTTGCTTTAGTTTTCACTATTCTGATATCATAACAACTGAAGTTACTCTCAGCTTTTATGAACATTTACAAGGTCGCTGAATAATAAGTGGAGGTAAATCACTTTTCATTTGGAAGTCACAAAAAATTGAGGACTTTAAGGGTTAAGTAGTCACTCCAATGCACCTGAAAAAGACTGAATTTACAGAATGGATTGGAGGGTATCGAAAACACTACAAACTATTATCCATCATTTTCTAGCACAATATTAAATGTATTAAGGACTTAAAATAGCAGGTTGATTCTCTTGAAGCAGATGTCCTTCACTGACATACGAGTAGATGATCAATATGGAATGAAAAGGAAGAGTAAGAGAGAACAGCTATGAATAAGGAAATCTTTGTTCACTCTGCTCTGATTGTTGGTTGGAATCTAAGGCATGACCCGGCTGTTGGTTTCACTAGGCTTTGACTTTGTGCTGGGTCATATCAAATATTTGGCTTTGTCACAGTCTGTCAACTGTACAGTGGTCAGAATCTTAGCAGGGCAGCACACCAAGGTAACTTCAACTTCACACATTGATCCAACAACTCTGTTCACGGTTAATGATGAGAAAAAGCTAAATCCTTAATCCTTTGGCCTTGATAATAATCATCCACCGGTCCCGAGTCCTTTCTGGTAACCATGGTGCCCATTCAGGCATGGCCTTGGGCTCATGGGGTGATGATCAAACAGATGGCTGGTCCACCGGTGCCACCACCCGTTGCCTCACAGACCATCAAGGACTGCAAGGGTTTTGCGTCTCACCAGGATTAACTTTGCTATAAGGGGATTTAGATGCATGCAGCAGCCCGGGTCAGGATCTAACCAAAACACTGCACTGAGTCACTCACTCCTACAAACACACCTTCAGACTTTCTTAGATAATCACATTATCTTTGGTTATTTTGTAGGACTTGCAATACCTCTCTGATGGAGATGCTTTATTTATTAGACTTATCAGTTATTATTCATCTATTAAATGATCAGATCTTACGAAATGAAAAAGCACATCAGTGACACCTTTGATTGTTAAGAGACGTGCTTCATCTCCAGTTCTTATTTGGATGTTTGTTGTTATAAACTAACCTGCATCAGCTGCTGTTTGAGCTTCTGGATCTCAGAGATGTTCAGTTCACTCAGCAGGTCGTCTACGAGGCTGGGTGCAGGACGGAACAGCTCCTCCTTTTTAGGTGAGGACACACGGTTATCATCTGCGATGACACTGGCAAGTTTGATGAAGCCGTTCTCGTAACCATGGAGAGCCTCGTCATTGTTAGGTTCAGTGGCGGCATCGTCGCTGAACTTCAGACCGTCCAGAGAGATGCTGAGAGGGCTGAGGACAAAAAGAAATAAGGATGTCATATATTGTTGCTTGCAAGGAACAGTGAACTTGTTTGTGCTTTAGGAGCAGTACCTGTGGTACAAGGTGTCTCCAATGCTCATGTAGTGGGAAAGCTCTTTCCTCAGGGAAGCCTTCAGCTCACGCTCTGTCTTGATGGTCTCCAGGGCCTCCCCCAGCTGACGCTCAGCGATTTCTTTCAGACGGATAGCATCCTCCAGCTGGCTGTTAAGGAACTGAGTGTCTTCCTCCAGACGACGGATTTCATGCTTCAAACCCTCAAACTCCACCTAAAAAAAAACCAAGTGGGACCCACTTTAATATGTTTTGGATTTACAAAGATAAGAACAAAATGGAAATGTGGTGTCAGGCTTGTTCAGTAGGGTCTGACTACAAAAATGACATTATTCACGATAATGTAAATCCAGAAAATACCCATTTAATTTCCATTTCTAATTAGTTTTTAGTTAATTGGATTTGAGAATCCTTTTTATATTGGGTGACTAAAAAGTAAGAGCCGCTTTGTTTGTTTCATGCCCTCTGTGATGAATATATAAAACATAATCCCAGCTGACAAGGGCATATGGAGAGAATTAACAGCTCAACCACAAAAAACCTACATCAAACAGAAATATCGTACTTGCAAATTCGGCTCTTTTTTATGTTTGCAGATGTGCAAGCTGATTTTTTCTATATCCACTCATTTGAATAAGCCCAGGGAGTGCATTTTGTACCATTTTATGATAACATTCTTTGGTCTGTTGAAGAGTCTTTCTTAGATTTTCATAACCAGATGGGATTGCTGTTTCCCAGAATTTAAAACACACACACACGGGTATACACACGCATGCATGCACACACACAGGCAGCTGCTTATCTCTTTACTCTCTTTATCACAGGATGTTTGCATTGTCATAATTAAATCTAAATGATTAAGAGCTGCTTTTGGCGGTCTAATCAGTACGAGGAGGAGACAGACTTTGAGGTGGGGTTTAGGGGGCTGTACTGAGATGCTGTAAGATATCATACAGTACTAGTGAACATACATAGATCATTTAGCCTTAAGATACAACTTCAATTATCTGAAACAAGGCTGTTTAATGATCACCAGCAGCTCTTGCAATTTAACTAAAAATGGGTAGCTCTGCTGTTTTTATCCTCCATTTTAAGAACACTGGCACATCCTCACCTGGCTTTGTTTGAGCACGGAGACCTGCTTCTGGAGGGAAATATTCTCCTCCTCCAGCTCGGTGTAGTCCTGCAGCAGTCGAGCCTCCCTGAACTTGTACTCCTTGATGTCATCGCGCAGCTGATTCCTCTGGAGCTCCACCATCTGGCTGTTCTGTAAAGCCAAACAAGGTTGACAGAGGAGAGTTAGAGCTGTCAGAGTCCACTATTTGAATCTTGTTTGATTACGTGAGGGAGAGGCAGTGAATGATTGGATGCTGGTGTCTCTGGTGTAACCGTTTGTGTCAGGTTGGCTCTTTAGCCCACTAAATCGCACTAGATAAGAACGGGCTCCCATCTGGCCATCTCTGTCGCGTGTATTTTTTTTTTTGTGTGTGAGTGCTTGAGAGAGGTGCCAGGTGCCTGACCGGGCACTGGGCCACAAGTGCGCTCGACTGCCAGCTCTGGCAGCGTTGATGGCACTGAAGAGGCTGAAGCCTACTTATCTATCTGATGGTGACAGGCACTGAAAGGCTGGGAAGCACTGTAGTGGTCTAATTTTCTAAAGAGGTTAACTTTAGGTGTGATTCTCTGAGTAAAGACGTCTAATCAGCACAGCTAAGGCACAATGAAGGAATTAAGTGTTAAAGAAATCAGAAACAGTTCATATTGTTAATGAGCGCCATTAAAATACTGAATACACACAAGCCAAAACTAAAATAGAGAATACAAGAATATAATGTTATTTTCACAATATGCAACCTTTAACAAATAACATATTGTACATTCAGAGGTTTATTTTATGATATTTTAGCAGATTTTATGATAGTTTTAATTCTCTTCTCTCTTCTATGTTCATATATTTTACTTCCTATTTTATCCTATTTTCCTGCTGCATACACAGAGATCTGGGTAACTATATTTCATTTTATCATGGCTACAAAGCCAAGTATGAGTTCAATAATGGTTTTGTAAATTATATCTGAGCCACGTGTTCTTTAAACTTCCATTTTTCAGCTGCTATAAATCAAAGCTTTTCTCATAATACTTAAAAAAATGACAAAAATGAATGCTAAATAGAATCCTAATGAATGCATACTAAAACTAACTAAAGCTAAAGTGTTACCATAAACCAAACGAAAAAACTTAAATAGCAAAAACTAAAAAAAAAATAAATAAAATTCACAACTATATAAATTCATAACTATGCTTTTAGCAGTTATGATAAGATAAAGCCAGGGTTGGTTATATTTAGGACACCTGTCTTCCTCTTCTTGCAGCTCAGAAAAAGCATCATTAATTATCTAAAGGTGAGCATGCAAAGACACATGCCCATCCCCCTCCCGGACAGACACAGACTGAAAGCCACGAGGATCTGATCAGCCCTCCTGAGCCACCCATGTCCTCACAACCTCCTCCTCTATGGTCTTGTTTAACCCTCTATTCTCTCTTCGGTCAGGGTTTGTCTGTGCCTTAATTCACCTCTGTTAGCTCATCCCAAAACATGAGAGCCCCCATAGGACCTTCGGGTGGGGGACACCCTAGCCGGCGCCTGTCACAGAAGCTAGATAAAAGCTCAGAAGTAAGGGGATACTTATGGTGGACCGCACCCTGTTCAGTTGATAAATGAACGTGCACATGTGGCTGGATGTAATGTGAGTAAGGGGGACATGAAAGAGTGTCTGAACTGACCTTGACCGCAAGTGGGCATGTAGCGTGCAGATGTGCGTGTTGCATGAGATGGCACTAATACACAGGGAGTATTATCACTTCCTGAAAAAGCTCCTGTGTTCTGATGTGTAAAGGTACAGGGAAAATAACAGCCCCTGTGTGTACGCCTACATTATGACTGGATTTGCATGTGTGTTTGTGTCTGTACATGTGTGTGATGTGTGTCTTTCCCTCTGGAGAGTTGGCCTAATACCAGAGGGCCAATTAGCCTTCCAATCCCATGCCAGGTGGCCCCTTCCTCTCATGCTGTCACCAAGCTGCTACATCACAATCCTGGCTTCAGGATGAATTCAGCATGCACAGGAAGTCAATCCTTGGAGCTCTTCACAGCACAGACTTTCTTGTATGAGCTAGACCGAATACAAATCGGTATAATTGTTTAGTGAAATACGTGCACTAATGATGATGGGGACGACTTATCCTCATGGCTGGAAACACCTTTCAATAATCAAAAGGTCACTGCCTTGTTTAAATGATTATACGTGTGTTTAATCAAAACCCTATTCATGCTGCAAGTCATGTTTTGAAATGCTGGTTAATTCCTCTCATGAGAAATTACTGCAATGGAGAGAAATGTGTTTGCTCCTGTTATTAGAAAGTAAAGCTCTGGCAAATACCATGCTGCAGAATCCCCTCTGATGTAGACTACATGCCCGTCATTTGCTCTGTCTAATAATTAATCAGTATGTGTGGAGCTGCGTTGAGGCTGATGCTTGGAAGAGCATTAATATTCATCATTGCCCTGCGCATGTCTAATGAGCGTGGGTGTTTGCTGTGTGAAAGCCCTGATGCTGGTGCATTACTGAATAATGTATAAGCTTACTACACAGATCAGTCCTAACATTAAGCCTCTATATAGAAAGAACCGAATCAAAGCCAAAACGAATAAAAGGCAAAAATCGTTCAATGTATAACTTCATACAGATGCTTATGTATTAAACCGCATGCATACATATGTACAACTAATTCAAAGACTTAGACGTGCCTTTTGTTTTTAACCATTAAATGTGTGTCAGCTGGCGGTTGAGGTTTCTTCCTGGTCCGGGTTATGTGTCTCAGCTGGAGGGTCATTGCTGTGAGACCTGGTGAATGTAAACCACTGCTGAAACTGATTAAGATCCTCCTCCAATCTGATTACAATGCATACAAGGGCTTTGACCCTTCACCTTGCATCCGCATCCTCTACATCACTGAGCCCCTGTGAGACCAGGGGGTGGGGGTTATAGTTCCCTGCTGTTTGACAGAAGTTGATTTGAGTAAATTCATCAGAGGCTTCCTGCCATAAAGTGTGAATAGCATTTACTCAGCCGAAGGACACACACCTCTCCGGGGAATGTCTATGATAGGTTCTAATAATGGAGGCGAGTGTGTGGTGGGTTAGATAGTGGGGTGTGATGTAAAGGCCATCTGACAGCCTGTCAGTAAAGCTTTCATGAGCCTAGACTTTAGGGTGGTCAGTGCCCCCCCTCCCTCCCTGCCCTTTTGTCACTACAGGTGACATCTGGACAGCTGTAAGAACAGCACCACACCACACACTGAGGCAAATCTGTCACTTCCAGGCAAAGTGGGTGGCACAAACCCAGGAGGGTGTACTGCTACACCATCATAAATCTCTGCAATAGGACTATATTACATGCCAAAAATATTATATTCCTATTATTTTGAAAGTTACTGTTATTCTGACATGAGCCACAATTTTAGTGGTTTGCTGTTTTTTGGTTTTTTTTACGAAAATGTTATGTCTAGAGTTAGAATTTCTAGGTCAGGGCATGTTACTGGGACCAAAATGTTCCATTTATAAGGGGAGGTTGTGACACATTTTGCTTCCATGAAAAAATGGCAGCTGTGATTTTCATGTTGCACTTAGCCACACTGCTATTCCAGCAGTATTTTCATTACTTTTTCAGCTCTACTTCACCATAGGTGTGATTTGGACTTTTCCCTGCATATATCTCAGGGCTAAAAGCTTTTACTTTTTCCCGTAATTAACCCTCTCTAAACCACGCAGTGCTGTAAAATGTCACGGCAACACTTCTGGGTAACTGAATGAGTAGCCACTAAGACCGTACGAACACTGCAGCTTTCTTTTCAAACAGCTTTTGACAGCACAGTGGAGTTGAGCCTGCTTAAATCTCATAAAGCTCTGGGTAATTTCTCAATGTGTTAGAGCTGCTGCAACGTCTGCTTTGACAGGAAATGGCACCATTACTAAGTAAACCACTGAGGCAAAGTTTTCAGCTTAGCACAAGTATAGATTAGAAATGTTTTAGTACTTTGTTCCAGGATTGGCTCTGCTCTTAATGACTCAAGAGAAAGCTGGCTTACATTTGAGTAAAATCCATTTTTACTAACCTTTTGCTCCTGGTGTGGTTCCCTAGAAAGTGCTAGCCCAGACTCCCAGATGGCACACGACTGTATTATTTATTTAAAAAAGGCTCAATCTACAAATATACTGTAGCTTTTATCCTCTCTGCCTTTCACGTGCACATTTACTCCACTGACCTCTATTTCACTCTGTTCTGCTCACTTGGCACTTCAGCAAAATGGCCCTGAAGCAGAATCTTTTTTTTTTTTTTTTTGGGAATTACCATCCCTACAAAGTGCCCCCAGATGGTAAGATGCAGATTGCACACCAGCTAAAACTACCTTTCTAGCTTTCTTTGCAGCCATCTCCCTTCTCTCAAATACACCTGACCTCCATTTTACCATTTCACCAACAGGGCTCTCATTTTCTAACCCCCACCACCCTGCTCACAGTTTGTCAGTGGGCTTTTAGAGGCCATATAACACTCCCAGTTGAATTCCTTCCTCATCCGGAGTGTATCAATCCATCATCTAAAAAGAAAACGACAAGGAAGGCCTTGTTCGCTTCTGCTCTCAGATGTCTCGTGATACTGTCCTCCAGAAATAATTTTGGACTTCAGTGAGCTGATGAGAAAAACTCAAACCATCCTGTAGGCTTCATGTCAAGGTCACGTCAGCCCATGTTAAATCTAAAACTGCCAATCCTATCCCGGGATTACCTTGAGGAGAGGGGAGACATGACTCGCAGATGCATTGCAGCTCAACTCCCTTTATAGCTTTAGACAGAAAAAAAAAGGAATAATGAAGCTCAGGGGCCTCTCGCTACTGTCAGAGTCGTGAATGTGGGTGAAAGCAGTTCTCCTTTTATCCTTCTCTTCGCTGCAAGCAATTGTCATTCAATTCAGCCTACCCATACTCCATTAGGGGGAGAAAACACACTCAAGGTCACACTTTTCAATCAGACAATTTGAAAAAATACAAAGTCAAAGGACCCTGTGAGTGTGTGGGTGACGGTACTGTGCCAGAGTGCAACTGTTTTGTGAAAAAGCCTATAGGGTGAAAGCGTGCCTGCGTGCACTTAACAGTGAATTAGTGATTTCAGAGTGGAGAAGTGTGTGTTTATGCCCATTAGTCAAAGTGAATGTGCAGCCCAGCGTGTGCTTTATTAGCTTCCATTGATCCAGCATGGAAAACCTCTTTGGCTGTGTTGGTCACTCAGAGGCTTGATACTGAAAGACAAAGGTTACGAGGGATTAACTGAGAATCTACTAAATCTCGAATCATTAAAAAATAGACCCTCTTAATGTCTAAAGAGTAGCTGACAGTCTGTGAAATACATGGGTCAATATTCAAACAGCTATGTAGAGGCAAGATTATGTTACATTATGTTGGGTGTAATGGCTGCATTACTAAAATAACATCTGGAGGGTTTATAGAGGGTCACTTTTGACAGCATTTATGGCAATAGAGCAGGGTTTTTCTCCCTGCCCATTTACATTTGTCAGCCCTTTAAGTGATCTCCACACCAGGCATGACAAGAAAGATGGCATTCCGATTGAAGTCGATGGTGGAATCTATATCGCAATTATAACAGCAGTGAATAATATTGTTTTGATCAATTTCAGAGCACTTTGCAAAGAGGTCCATCACTGACGTTGAAACTGTACGATTGTGGACAGAATCCACAGTAAAGGCTCACCATCAGCCTCAATGGTACATGTTATTACTATTAACAGAGGTATGGAGATGATTTCAACTTGCTAATGCCAACTAGTGGATCATCTAAAATGTCCTTATCAACTTCTAATCAGTGTTTGGATTCTTCTATTTTGGGGCTCTGAATCAACTGGACCATGAATGTCTACATTAATGAGTGTGGATGTTTATAGAGTTATTGATTTGGTGTGAATGACTTTTTAGCCTTCACTCAACATCAACATAGTTTTTGTTTCTATACCTTCCCTGGGTTCTCCCCAGACGATGGGACAACGGCACTGCACCAGTCTACTGCTAGCTCAGCCCCGCTATACTCATTTTCAAATTTAGAGCTTTTTTTTTCTATTTTCCCTTGATAACTTTGCTAAAATTTTTGCAGGCAAGTGCTCTATTTTCCACCACCATGATGTTTTTCCTTTGAAATCTCACGGAGTTGCATCTATCGCGAGGTTTTAACGCAAGACTTTCTTCCCGTTGGTTGGATATGATGTAATGCATTAAATCAAGCACTCTTATTGGTCAGGATCTAACCGCATGTAAACTCACTTCCTGATTACATCCCGATGACATGAACCATGACAAAACGCAAGCCTGATGATCAGAGAACGATCTCTGCATTTTTTGTTGCGTCGTTGGCGGTGACCACGGCCCGACAGTCTGATAAGGGGGGGGGGGGCACCAGGATGCTATAAATTTCTGGGGAGAACCCTGCTTCCCTACAACTTCCCAACTACCACAAGGCAGAAGAAGATCTGTCATGGCATTAATGTCACAAGTAATAATAAGGTGCTCAACATTCGCAGCCCTGAGCCTTCCAGGAGTCTTATTACATTAGCTTCATGTCAGATGCTGCTGATAGTAGGGATCAAAGAGTATCCACCTTTCGATCTCTCTGATACTCAACTCTGACCTTTCAACAACCAAGGTGGTTGAGCACATGTCTCGTGTCCATCTGTTTGAACCGTACAAGAAAAAAAGACCCTGAACCAGTGTGTTCTAACCTCCCGAGTGCAAGCCAGTACTTTACAATGAGCTTAAACCCCCCAGTAACCTTTAAAACTCATCTCATCAGTGCAGATCCTACACCTCTCTGGCAGGTGTTTAATCCTACCAGGCAACGATTTATGCATATATTTTTAAAAAAGGGCAACGGATTTAATGGGCCAACCTTTAATAACAGCTCTATCCAAGGTAGCAATCAAGCGGAAAAAAAAAACAATCACATTTAACATTACAATGCGCTCCTCGTTATGGTGATTGACAGAGCAAAATACCATAATTTATGTGTCTGTCGGCAAAGTTGTTATTAAGTGCATAAGGGCTTGCTGTGTAAATGCTCCATCTCAACTGAAAAGCACTTACACATGCCGAGGTAAAAACCATACCATATGAATGTGAATGTAATTTCGTAGCATTTTTTATCTTTAGTTTTGTCTGATAATGTCTTCAGAGGTAGGCAATGGGAATCCCCATTCAGTGATGACAACCACAGCTATTGGCATTGGCAGTGTCCTCTCACGGCATGAGATTAAATTTAATAGAGTTACGGTTATTAGTGCGCACCCCCTTACAATGTTACTGGCTCTTTGTGAGGATTTAATCCTGTAGACTGCACCGTAGCAGTGAAATGTGTCTTATCATTTGCCGGAGGTTAACAATGAGTCTCTGGCACTAAAAAGTGTGAGTGGTTGGGAGGTTTAAATGAGACATATGTAGCAGCTGAAATGCAGCCATTATGTTGTTGTGAGCTGGCTTATGCAGAGACAACTGCCATTTTACACTGTGTGAAACCTCCAGTATCGTGTATTGGTGGAAAGCAACATTTTCTAGACTTTGTACTGTAAATAAGTGAAATAAATACATTTTTATTCTCACTCTCCAATATCAGAAATCACCAATTTGCCACAAGGTACTTTAAAATCTGTCTTGATCGTTGAAATGGAAAAGAATGAAAAAAATGAACATGAGAAAACAGTCAAATCAAACTTTTAGCTTTAGAAGGCTTTTAGCTTGTTGCCAATGAATCCCTTTATCCTTAATAAATCACTATCCAAAAGCACTTAAATGGGTAAAGAAACTTTTTTTTTTTTTACCTATCACAATACCAAACATTCACAGCCCAACTGACAGTTACATTCCATTCAGAAATGGAGTCATTCAATCATCCTCCTGGCTTAACATGATTAGCCATGGAGTCCAAGCAGCACTGCTTCCACTGCTGCTGAATTGACTCTCATTAAGCCGTTCTCTCTTCTCTAACGGATTTCAGGCCTTGTCTTTCATTCGTACCATTCTCATCGTCTCCCAACGCCGTCCCTCCTCCTCCCCCTCCCCCAGCTTTTGCTTTTGGGCTAATTTGAAACCCAGGAGACAAAGGCCTCTTTCAGCACTGTCAGTCCAGTCACAATGCCAGCCTCAGTGCCCAGGCTCCCTTCATTTGCCTGCCACACACACTCCTCCCAGCGCCCACAGAAGTACCATTAGAAGGGTGTCATTATCTTTCATACATGGGGCGATTTACACTCAAGCCTCTTTTATATAGCCAATTAGAGCAAGTTGAGACCCATGGCATTGCACCACAGTGTTTACAATGCCAATGGCACCTGCAAAAAGCCTCGTGCGCAGGCCACCAGTACACCGCCAGTTGGAATTAAGCTGTGGCTCAGATGAGGTACACAGTCGACCTTGTTGAGACAGATGGCTCACCACCAGAGCATTCCCTTTTCTCATTAAGTTAATAATAAATATGCAATAACTGCATAACCGCAGGTAGAAGATTTCACAGGCATCATCATGTTTTTGTAGAAAGTAGTTATGTTTAGGTTGCGTCATGAATGTCTGCAGGCAATAAAGTTTTACTCATGTTTACTCATGTTCTGTCAAAACAACACAACCTGGATCGTAGACATGTTGAAGAACATCTGGTTTTCATAGTGCCCAACATATACCAACTAAGATACAAGGCTGAGCAGCAACTGACCTAATTAAATTGGAATTTAGCGCTTTCCGGAACGTAAGTCGCTGTGACTCCTTTCTCTAATCTCAGTAAGAAATGCCACACTGCCAACATCTCTCTGAGTCAAAAGAAGCTGCGATTCCTGTAGACATCTGCTTTTGTAGGACGAAAGGCTACCCCCCCCCCAATAACACTGGAATTACCATCTTGACTTGCAAAACAGTGGACTCAGCTAAAATCTTCTGTGCACAAACATGGGAAGATTAAGAACACCACTGGGTTTAACCACCACGACGCAAGAGCATTCAGCACAGCACAGAGCAAAAATAAAACCTCATGTTACAAAAAAACCAAACAAATGTCAGTATATTCTGTGTTTAAACTGAGCAAAATGGGATGACAAAATGGGATTAAGTAACAAAAGAAAGCAAAGAATAATCCATAATGCAACTAATTGATGAAAAAAATAAATAAATTGAGCTTCTTCTGCTTCGTAAAATGTAAGAATCACAACTACAAACCTAGTGTTAGATTAAAATAGGCTTCGAATAAGTATTCTGCTCCTTCCCTCCTCATACAACTAATCCCAGCTCTTTAACATGTCACTACTTCAAACCGCTTTTTTTTTCTTAATTATTATTCTAGCCTACCTTTTGCTGCCAAGGGAATATGAACCTTTACATCAAACAACCCATCTAAAGGTGAAGAGTTGCCTCCACCCTCCTGTCAGTCTCTGCTCATCGTCTTCACCCCTTCATGTCTCCCTGTCTTTGCGTCAAACAGGTTGGCTCAAAGCTCCGTGGAGCTATGAGGCAATGTGCTCTCCACTTCCTACTCCCGCACTGCTCACTTGTCTCTTCTAATGGGGTTAATTAGCTGTGAGTATATGTAAATGGAAACAGTGAGGTCAGACATTGTCCAAAATGGGGCGCAGACAATAAAGGTTTATATTATCATAGCTGGGGACAATTAACGGAGAGGAATATTAATATGTTTGCTACAATGACTATGCTCTGTTTTCACAGCATAGTCATGCATCAGCTAAACAGAAATCCACTTGATAGAATTTATTAAGCAGTTAAATGGCTAATCTAAGGTGCAGTTTTTAGACAAAGCATGCATTATTGCTGAAGCTGGGTCGACAGGTTATACACACCGTCATGTGGTTTGTGGTTCTCACCGATTTAAGATATTAACTGACTGTTCATGTTGAATCATGCTGTTTTTGCAAAAGAGCATAGTTCCCATGGCCTTAGTGTTTTCACAAAATCTGCAATTATAACCCCACCCTACACATACAATAATGGTGGAGGACATCTCATTAGGTTTGGAGGTAAGGTGTTCCTCAAAGAAGAACGGTCACTTAATTTTTATAATTGCCGCATGACGACCTCAGAACGTGAAAAAGACTAGTCCTATTGCTCTGTGATCGCACCCTAAATACACACCCTACCCGCTTACACAACAAAGAATTTAACAACGTGCATTAATCACAGCCAACAACTCTTAATATTTACCCAACATTTGAAATTTTCTTCTTTGCAGTGTGTGAAAACCATCAACAGCAGTGCGCTCCAGTCATCACTGTTCTCATGTGGCTTCAGATTTGATCAGTTAAATCTGTTTTTCTTCCACAGATCCGGACAGATAAAATATATTGGCTCTAAAGAATCAGCTAAATAAACCCTTTGTTCAAAATGGCTGCAGGCAGAGAGAAGCACACAACTCTGCGATTCAACCCAAAAGTGAGTTCATTTTTTAAAAAGGGATGCAGGAAACTACTGTGATAGTGTCGCTTTGAGGAACAGTGAGATCATTCAGTCTGTTTTCACTTGATACATTATGTGTAGTTTGCATAGAAGATGCAGCTAAAAAAACAAATGTTATACAAAAAAAAAGGGGGGGGGGGTGGCGTGGTAAACCTTGTGGTCCTGTCTCTCTCGCTCACCTCTCTGATGTCTTGTGTGATGGTGTTCAGGCGTTCATTCTCAGACTGGGTGTTGGTAAGGATGTTGCGTGTCTGGCGGAGTTCATTCTGTAGCTCGAGGACCCTCTGCTCATAGTAGGCCTCTTTACAAGCCGATTCCTGGATAAGAGACTCTTCACGGCTCTCCCCATCCGCTGCCACCTTCCTGTGGTTGGAGTAGGCTTGTCCAAACGCCTGGAGATACAGAGAATAGAGAAAGAAAAAAGAGCCATTGTTTAGGATGTTTGTTGCTAATGCAGTATTTAGTGAGCATGCTATTTTCAGACAACGTAATAACATGTTAAACACGCAATGAAACCTGAACTGACTATTGTTTCACAGTCCAATACCAGGATTTCAACTGTCAAACTGTGATTGTGCTCTACAGTGACAATGAACTGCATTAGTGTGGTTCAGCTTAGGACTGAGGCTCAAAAACCTCCCAAAATATTGCAGTGGCCCTGTAGAGATAATCAGTAAGGCTCCATCTGGGATGCATCATCCTGTCTTCCCCACTTCTCCCCCTGCTCCCCCTCCCCTTCCTGCAAGAGTTTGGCCCTCTCTGCACGTGCTTTGCCACAGATGGAAAAACCAAACAGGAAAAGTAGAGCAAACGGACTAGAGTCTGAGAGTGATCATGAGAAGCCTGTATTGCTCTTAATACCTTAGGAGATCATAGCAGAGTAATACAAGGTCATCGCATATGATTTGATTATTAAGGATTGACAGAAAGGGAAGTTTAGGATTAAATCCCCATAGCGTTCACAGTATAAGTATACTTATGATTTCACCTTCTGTATTAAATGGCTGGGAAATTCCATTTGACTGTGCATTATTAAGAATGAAGCTGTAACAATTTTTGGACTTCCTTAATTTAAAATCTAAATGTAACCGGAGGCAAAAGCAGACAAAAACAGACAGGAGAAGAAACATTCACAGCATCAGCATTGAGGTTAGGCTCCTCTCTCCCTTCTCAAATAATCATTCCCCTCCGATTACAGATTTCATTTCCAATCCTTAACCACCAGTGATCTGATGGAAATTCTGATTCTCATCTCAGCACTCCGTTGCAGCTGGAGTGCATGCATTAATCTGAAATCACCTGAGGCGCTGAATCTGACCTTGTTTGCAGCTGCACAGCACTCTCTCTTCCCTCTGACCCGTTAACCCCTCACATGTGCACGTGACTGCAGGCTGCTGCAGGATTTTCTCTCTTTGACTGCATATTGTATTAATCCCAGTAATTCCTTTAGTAGAAGAAATTCATTTGCAGTCCGACTGACCTACTTGCAGGACTGGTCAATGTGTAAAAATCAGTTTAATGGGTTATAGGAGCGAATGACATCATGTCTCGTGCACAGGAGTTGAAATATTTTGCACATTCCAGGAAAGATGATGGTTTAAACATGGAGTTGGCAAGGAGGAAGCAAAAAGACAAGTCTACAGAGTGGCCTGACTGTGCAGATAAATCACTTGAAAACTCATTGGCTGATTGTTTTACTCATTAAAAATACAGCGCACATACATTGGTTGAAACAGCTTTCAGTGTAGAACTACTGTGACCACAAGCCATTTAGCAATGTCACTTCCTCTTAAAGAAAAGGACATTGTAAGGTTCACACTGTTCTTTATCGACAGCCACATCTATCAATAAACAACTAAGTCATTACAGATAAGGCTCCAAGTTGAATAGTAATTATCCTTAGGCTACACCTTCCAGATTGCCTCTCTGTTCCCCCAAAAATAAACACATCACACTTCATCAAATATGCAGCAGGAGATCATATTTGATGAAAAAATAATTTCAAGAGTCAGGTTTAACCCAATCAGAAAGCAGGGGAATCTCATCACTATAATCTTTGAGGAAGGTGGATATTCAAGGGACGCCAATCAATCCAATCTAAGAGGCCTGTCCTTCGACCGCACCAGTCCCCAGCCAAAACCCACTGACCCACAGCCTTTAATCTCAGCTCCCCAAGCGTGGTTTTAGGCTACTTTTAGGGTGGGGTAAATTGGGGACACGCGACCAAGCCTATAATCTCACAATGAGCTGCCCGCCCAATTTATAGTTCATCTTTATCTTGCCATATGTTACAGTTTTTTTTTTTTACATTGCACATGAGCATGGATTATTGATCTCATGTAAAGCTAATCATGAGTCTTTAGCCTTTATAAACCTGTATGGGATGGATTTATACCCGGATTTTCATTCAAGAAGACAATGCCCTCGACATAATGACATCAGATGAAGAAGAGATAGTAATTTCTGATTGCAGATGGGTGCATACATTATGGGCTGGGGTTAGACCCCGTGCTGGGCAGGTCTTCAGACTGAAGTCTTCTATGTGGAGATCAAAGTACATAATCACTGTGATCAAAAGCATCGCATAACTGAGGAGTTTTGACAGCGCTTGGGGTTCTTTTCTTCTCTGAGCCGTGTCAGTCACCATTATTTCATTACTTCCACATATTACTCTCATGACTGCAGAAGATCTGACTAGCAAGTCGCAAAAGCAATGCACGAAAAAATGAATGCCAGTCGCGAATCAGTGTATTCCAAGTTTATGAAGCTTACAATACCTGCTACTCTAGTTGGCATCAAATCACAGGTTTCTCTGGTGATAAGGTCTTACTTTACACGCTGGGTTTTATTTTTCATCTTTCAACCAAATGAATGTTGCTATGACACCATGTTCACTGACAGGGAACTCTCTAATCTAACAAATAGTGCTTGCATGTTAGTTTTCACAGTGTGTGTGAACGTGAACATGGTGCGTTGGTTATTTTGTCCACCAAGACCACAAAGACAAAGTCCTATGATTAGAAGGTGAGACAATTCAGGACTCGCGGGTCAATAACCCAAGCCTGCTTTGTGATCTTGGGTAAATACCTGACAGGAGGTTGCGGTAGTTACAACCTAACTGCTAATATCCACACCTTTACATTGAGTGGGAAGTTAAAGCAGAGAGAAAATAGGTCACAGAGTTCATCCCGGTTTCCCAGCTCAAAATCCTCCTGCGCATTGTTCAATAATCCAGTGAGTCAGGAGCACATGGGAGATGGGTCTCCGACAGGTACCAAACAGATCAATAGCGCTGGTCTCTGACGTGCTTTGGAACCCAAGGAAACTGAATCTAAAATGCTGTTTCCACTTCTTGCAGAGAAGAATGTTCCTGAGCGATGAAGTGAAAATCTTAAGGAGGAGGTAACGATGGCTCCAGAGACACACAATACTGCAGAGGACAATACCACTAATGGACACATTTCTGTTGATATAGCAGCCTACACACATACTGCACACCAGCCTGGTTTCAACTAAGAAGCCTGGAGTATTTCAATCAATACATGTGGATCCTTTCTGAATCCCTTGCCTTAGAGCAAAACCCTTTTAGAAAAGGACTTGGATCAGGTTTTCCTATCTTTTGCTCAGCCTTAATCATTGTATTGTCCAAGATTCCATTTAACCCCCTGTGGTCTCAGACTTGGTTTTAATGGGAAAATAAAGCTTGCTTGCAGGAAAGGCAGCTGACATGATAAAATGGAAAACAGGATATGACAGAATGAAGAGTAAAAGTACCCAAATTCTTCAAGTATGATGTCAAACCCCGTGAAACCTTCTTTCTACAAAAACCCAGTTCTTGTCGGGAGAAAGTACTTGGCACAGTCGCGGTATGAATGAAATAATCGCATCAGTAGAAAAGAAAAAAAGATGCTTAGAGAGCAAAACAAAATAACACACTCTGTAGACAGACACGTGAAATGAGAAAGCATCTGGCAAGATTTGACGTCCAGAGTGGGCTGATGGTGAGATGATATTTTCAGTCTCTGTAACAGCATTCTTGTATGATGACAAAGACGGCCTGTGAAGAGAGCTGACAATATCACTAGGGCCTGGTTAGTTACTCATACAAGGCTGGTCAGTGTGAGGGTTGCCACTGTAGGCGAGTGCAGAGGAGGAGAGGTGGAGCAGGAAGAGAAAAAACACACACTCAATGGCTTTTTCTGCCTCGTGAATCACAACTCACGTGGAGCCGCAGTTAGTGATAATAAACAGAGTGATGTGCTCATTCTCTTTCTCTCCGCCTCCGTTTCTCCTCTCACAGGCCACTGGACAAGCAGTGACTTAAAGCAAAAAAAAAAAAAAAGCTATATTTAGCTGCCCTTATTATTATTATTATTATTATTATTATTATTATTATTATTATTATTATTATTATTATTATTATTATTATTA
>JAQQZY010000027.1:14762591-14779478 GCA_030068375.1 Ostorhinchus rueppellii | reverse complement strand
TATTATTATTATTATTATTATTATTATTATTATTATTATTATTATTATTATCATTATCATTATCATTATCATCATCAGCAGCATTATTGTTATTATTATTATCATCATTATTATTATTTACTACTACTACTATTATACAAATCTCTAGGAGAATGAGATCAAAAATCATCTGAGAACCAGGGGCTTCCTCCTTCACATACACTGACCTTAAAGCCTAGTTTGCACTAAACATCATCATATTAGAGCTCAAGATCTCACCCTGTTATTTCTGCACCGCCAAACTGTTTAACATTGTTCTGTGAGGAATGCACAGCATGTGACATGGCAGTGTTTGCTTGTTTTAGTCCATCCCGTTTACAGCAAATGCTGTTTCTGATTAGTCAATGTTATGCTAAGGCCAATGACAGTTTCAATAATGAGTAACAGAGAAGCTAATGATTAGTTCAGCTTTGTCTTTAATGCTATAGTTTGGAACAGGTAAAGGCTGATACAATTTCATCCTTTAACAAATTTGTAAAGGTTATGATTAAGTTGACATTGGTTTGCACTTTTGACTTCTGAACGGGAGCTCCTCAGAGAGACATCTAATAAAACAGTAAAGTACAAGTAACAGAACTCAAAGAAGAAACTGTTATATTTAACAGTTTGATATAGGCTAGGTGTTATGTGTGCCAAATGCAAAGAGACAGCAGGAAAAAGACAAAATAGGTGAGACAAATGCAAATAAGGGAGGCAGAGATATTACTGTGGCTTGGCATGGAGCCACATTGATTCACTGCATAGCACAAAACTGCAAGGCTGTGCTGTATTGAAATACCGGCCTGGACACTTTCACACACATACACACACACACACACGTACATATTATTTCCAATTTATTTCTCTCTTGTACCCTACAGCCAGCCATACTACAGCACCAGGTGCTCTCACCATGCCGAGGCTTGTTCTCTTATCTGAGGGTTATGGAGGAAGAGGCGAATGTTCTGCGCCTTGTAGGGTTCTAACACCAGCACAGCATAAAACTAATGCTGTCGAAACATGTAGGCAAAGCAGTGATTGCTGAAGGCAAAGAAAAACACTACAAAGAGTATCTACACAAAGAGGTGAAACATACCCGGATTCATGAGAGATTTCGCCTGAAGTAGGCTGGCTGAATGTTATACTATTATCATGAGAAATGGAAGGGCGTGAACCTCCAAAAAACGAGTATAAAGCTGTGCCAGACTGGGGGTGTCCAGAGTTGCAGTGCAGGACAGTGAAAGAGAGAGGGCCTGAGGGGATGGACCCACTGGGAAAAGGCAGAAACACATGTAAGTGCACACACATATCTCTGGATATGAGATGCACTAATCAGGCTCATGAGGCCCTTTACACGCCTGGTTAAAAAGTCATCTACAACAAAAAAAATATATATCTGAATAGGCTAATTGGGTTGCAGTAACTCAGTGATACAAAATTTCTGCCTGCTAAAAGCTGGCTTCAATGATTAAGAGCTTGTTAGGGGTTTTCAACACATGTGGCTAGGGAAAACTACATTTCATATTTTATTCACACGATACATAAGCCACTAATAAGATTCTGTGTGAAGTCTTTGGTCAAATCAGAGCTCATGTTCAAACATGCTGCTGTTCTATATTCAGTGCACATCTGCAAAGGGAAGAGTTTGCAGACACCTGCAAAGGGCCGTGTACCCCACTGTATCTGTCTCAGCCTGAAGCCTCTGTGCTGTAGGTGTTTGAAGCCAGCCTCCTTTGTTATTACAGGGTAAAAACAGTCATTATGTCTCTGGCAGGCAGGTAAAGAATCTGAACAGTTTATTTAGCCTTCAGTGTATGGGATACATAAGATGGGGGGGCAGCTATAACATGATACTGAGTAAGTCGAGTAAAGAGAAAAAGCAATTTTCATGCCGCTCATGGCTGAAATACAAGCTACAACTAAAAACAAACTATGTTCCACGAACAACGTTTACAGAAAAAGCAGATTTCAGTGGAGTAAAGTGTTTCCTAAGGAGGTTTGTCTTGACTTGCATTACTGTTTTTGTTTCCTTCTTCTCGCCAAAATGAAAAACTGCCTGCTCAGTCAGGCAAGGGAGAAAATACTTATGTCTTCAATATTGAATTGCTGCAGTCAATAATCAGAGGGAACCATCTGTTTTCCCTTGGTTGTTTAGTGAGTCTATTGTTTGGCTGCTAAATCTACAGCAGAATAGAGAAAGAAGACAGAATCTCCAGGGAGAGCATACACTCAATAGGTCTGATATATTGCACCACCATATCAGTGTCCTGGCTAAAGTCTGGACCCTTTATCACTGCTCATATCACAGCTATGTTCTATAGCAGCTCCAGCTCTGGGTCTTCACAACCTCAGTCATTTGCAATGCAAAGAAAGCCTTATCGGAGCCTGCCTGGAGTTGGCTTGTTTCCCCTTTTCTGCCTACCGCTCTACGTCTGGATGAGATCTCCTAGGTCCACGCGCCTGTACCCCAGGGAATAGTTGTCGTTATGGTTACAATGCCAATTACAGTGACAGAGCGGGAGGCGGTCGGTAGAGGTAGAGCAGGAGGGGTGCTAGCAACCCAGATGGCTATTTCAGAGCTCAGCCTAGCACAGATTGCTCTCCTCCCCTTTTTTCTGGCAGCAGGATCCATGTGCCATGCCACTCCAACTCCAGATTTGTTAGCAGAGAGAGCAGGCTGGTCTGAGGTTGCTTTGATATTTAATTTTTTTTTCAGCTTTGCTCCGTTGGGCCAAGCCTACTTTATGGTAAACAAGCTATCGACCAGACTCAGTCTCTTATTTGGTACATATTTCAGCCTATTTCCCAAAAGACACTGCTCTCTGTGGAACCTTTACATGTGACTTCTACAGATGAACAGCTTCTTGTTGTTTCTGACAGAAATGGCAGAGGAGGGGAGCAGCTGGGGCTGCAGCTGGGGCCAGGCACACATATAAACACAGACACACACATTTATATATGCATACACACATGAACCCAGACCAGCACACTTGTGATTACATATTTTTAAGTCCAACATCAGGTTTGCAGGAGGGAAAGGGGGGAGGGTGAAGCAGACACAAAGTATGTTTGTGCTAGTCTAAAATGTTAGCAAGACCCTACCAACTACAACACCAATAACCATTAGATTAATGTTGTGTACAAGACCCCAAAGCATTCCCCTGATCATCTGAGACTCATCCATCAGGTTGGGAGACGTGTCTCATCGATCTGACTCTATCATTGACAGAATGGGGGAAGGGATGCACCCATTCCTGACATTTTCTGATGGAGCTCATATGTTACCTTGTTACCTAGCTTAAAAGTTGCTATTCATCACCCCTGATCTACTTCTGTCCAGCTTTCCCCCATTTTGGCCAATACTAGGTTATAGTTTTCCTCTGATCCCCTCTATGCTGTGTCCCTATGTGCCCGTCTCCATTCACCCTCCCGAAACATAATGATGGTCTCTTGGGCAGGTCCTGTCCTCCCTCCCACCCAGACAGAGACTAATGACCTCCCTTGGCCAGTTGCAGTAATTAAATCCTGCATGTGACTGCGTGTGCACATTCTTTTTAACAGTTGGGTTAAATTTTGGGTCAGTGTAGCAACCTTTCCTCATGAGACCTTGTCAGTTGGAAAAGAATGAGGTAGGGGCTCAGAAGCACCAGTTTGCATGTAAAGACTATATCTGTGTGCAAATAAAGTAGAGATTACATACAATAAAGTGCTTAACCCGGTGAATACACTAAGCCTTTTCTTGTTTAATCCATGTTGGTCAGCTCTACAATGCACTACCTAAAATTCTGTCGAACAAAAGATGAAAGATAACTCAAAACACAATGTCACAGAGTGAAAGAGACATAGATGCTGAAAACAGCCTACCACTCTTTCATAAGTACATAATTATAACCTGTGTAAGCAAAAAGTAGCTTGTTATTCTCCATTTAAAGTCCACAGCGCTTTAAACTCATTAAACCAGCTGATGGAGGAACCTCTATTCTTCTCCCATTTAAAAGAGTGAGTTGGTTCCCACAGGAAACTCATGTTTTGCCCAGTTTCCCCTCCCATCAATCCCCTCTCTCTTGCTCTGTCTGCTATCCCCATTTCTCAAGGACCCCTGAGAGACTGGCATGTATCCAATTAAAACCCCTCCTTTTCAAATCCCAGAGCCTAATGTTTTTGGTGTGGGCTATAGCCTGCCCCCTGCCCAACTACATAACTCTGTCTTCTCTCTCCTCCCTTTTACCAATTTCTATTCCCAGTTCCTCCCTCTCTGTGTCTGCCTGAGGGTTTCAAAGCACTAGCTCCATGATTCTGCTGTACCCCCAGACCCACTAGCCTATTTACAATAGGAGCCTGGGGAAGAGAAAGGAGGAGGAGCAAGAGATGGTGGCTGGGAGTGGGTATGGAGTGTGGGGCGACGGTAGACATGCTGCTGTTCTCTGATTGCACAGTGGTGTTAAAGTTAAAAGGAGCCCCAGGGTGAAGGGACAACCCTTTGAAATGGGGTTTGTTCACGTCTGAATAGGTGGCCTATTAAAACGAGAAGACGCTTTTCAGAAGTTGCCCTGTGGTTTAATTCATTTAGCTGATATGGGAGGTGCTCCTCTGCCCATCAGGAGACGACCAACATGAGTGGACCATGTAGAATTTCAGAGATGGGTGTGCCAAAGAATGTAAACAGACAAAACAGTTGGTCTAGATCTCATCCCTGATCCCATCATGCACAGAAGAAACTGCGCACACACTCTTCTTTAATCTGAGGATATGGGTGGCGGCTGCTTGCAATCTTGAGATAAATGTGTGTATATGTCTGGGGGGTGGGAGGGTCAGTACACCCACCATCTGTCCACTTATAGTGGTCACAAGCAACTCAGTCTTTTTTTGTCATACAAATATGCTAATGAGCACAGGCAGTTCCATCCCAATATGGCATGTTGTTCTTCACTTAAGGGGATAAAAAAATATCCCTAACGCCAAAATTTAATCTGACCTCTGTGTGTTAAAGCCTAGAGTCAAGAGTCTTTCAATATATTATTAATGCATGCCTGATTTCTATGGTATGATTGTTTCCTGGATAACAAAAAGATAACTGGCTACAACTTTTTAATCAAATTGTCTGTTTACCGGCATGTGATTTCCCAACACATCTGAGATTTTTAAGCCTATAAATGAGATTCAGTTTAATTCAAACACCCCTAGAGAAGGAAGGAATAAAGGAAAGACAGTTTCGGAGGCACAAAAGAGTAAGAAAACATCAATGAAAAAGTAATTTGAAGCCAGGTCAAATCTGAATAAGTCTCCTGTCACTTCCTGTCTTTGTGGCCAGAACACTGTGAGGAAACACAGTAGAATAATGTTTGTTGATGTTAACACAACAGGGAGGGTGAGCACATTTATTTAATTTACGAAATAGTATTTATTGATTCATTTGTTGTGAAACCGAGGTGACTGCTTGAATGATGGCCACATCATGTGATTTTTTCCGTCTGATCCATTATAAGCTTTCCGGACTGATGCAGAGCCATATTTCACATCCTTCCCATTTGCTATAAACAGCCAAGCTCTTCACAAGTAAACAGGATACAGAGCAGGGGGACGAGGTCTGAGGTCTGACTACATTTCAATAGACGGAAGTTGATCAAGTTAAAGAGCTCTCTTTTTCAGATTGAGTAACCTTATAGTTACTGTACATATTTACAAGATTAATTACTGAGGCATAAATCTGCACACAAGTAATCTAGAGAGGCGTAGGGGATGTCTTATATTTGGCCATTCTGTGATGATGGTATTATAATGAGCCTGCAGCAGTCAGACAACATAAGGAAGGTTTTTGAGCAACGTGATAGAGCCCACAGACTAGCTCTTTTAAAGAAATGATGCAAGCAAGGTTCAAAATAAACACAGTCCCAAACCTACCCACATGTTGGTGCTGATTCATTGGTTTATATAAGACACCAGTTTCTCAGTAGAAATAAATATGACCTCACAGTCACCAAATGAAGTTGACTAAATAAAATAAAGCCTCGAGGTATCTAGACCATGTGCTTCCAACAGGAATATCTATCTCCAACATTATGCAACTTGGTGTGTCGAATTACTTACAACAAGGTAGCGTTTCTGTATAGCAAAGTTACCTAATGCACTAGAGGCTGTGCTTATCTTCCAAACAGTCACAACAATGTAGACTATGGCAATGAAGGAGCTGATAAATACAAAGCCTGGCCAAACAAACAGCCCCCCCCCTCAATTTAACTGAACAAATACTGTATGCGAAGGCCTTCTATTGGATAATAACAACAGTGATTAATATGTTTCAGCTGCGACAAGATATAAGATAAGAATTTAGTGTGGGAGCATAAAGATTAGACTGTTTCAAAGGAACAAAGCTCATATCTGATCTCAGGTCTGATGAGTCCAGATTGACCCTATTCCAGTGTGATGGTGCATCAGGGTGAGAACAGAAGCAGATGAAGTGATTACCCATCATGCCTAGTGTCTACAGTACAAGCCTGTGGGGTCAGTGTTATCATATGGGATTACTCTGATTGGCCAGATTTAGGTTCAGCAACATCATATGTTCACAAAATTATAGAAATAAATGTGACAATACATAAGATTATTGAAATGATGCCATACAATGTTATAGTGTGGGACTGTTTTTTGGCTGGGTTGTGCATAATCCCATTGATAAAAATAGGGCATAAGAGTACAAATACAATATAAAAAAAAATGTTTAGGTAAAGGGCAAGTTACATGGCTCATTTCATTCTAAATAGAAGGACCAAACACCAACAAAAAGGAACACAAGACACACAATAAAGCAAATGGCAGAATACAAGTGACAGAACATACAGGAATAGAAACAGGAATAGAAATTCGGGGTTGATTTGTAATGTAATGTTGTAAATGTATAATGTAAGAGAACAGAAAGTATTGACTTTCCAACTCCCTGAGCAGCGTTGGTGAAAGCTTACGGCCACTACTATGACCTCACCCTCTGCTTTTAGCCTGGACCACAGCCTGATCTGGGCCCAGTCTTCAGTAATTGGATTACGCCAGTTAAATCATGACCCTGCAAGGCTGCCATACCACAACTCTAGATGCACGTTTGACTGCTGAAAATCCAAAATCATCTGATGATTATGATTAGATTGAATTTTAAATGAAGAATAAAGTTCTGGTAAATACAATGTAAAGGTAGGATTTATAATACTCTGGAGATCATATATTGTTAACAATTTAACTCAAGATAATCTTGTTGGTTATATTGCATTTCATGCAGACTCCACCTACAGCTACATCTGACAAGAGTGTATCCTGATGACGCACACAAATAAAAATTATACAATATTTCCATGAAGAGTCACAAGGTCCTTTTATCTGAAAACCTCTGAATAGCTCGAGGACAACCTTGATGTAAGTTTTACCAAAAACTCTCAGTGATGTAAACGGCCAACACGCCAACATTCCAACCTTCAGAGTCCTGAATAGCTGTTTCTTCGACTTCTACACCATGCACTGCTGATACACGACTTCACAAACATGTGATTGTTTTCAATTAAACTGCACAAATACTTTTTAGATGTGAGAATTAAAGTAGCTGAAATGCTTCATTCACTCAGTCCTGCACTATTCACCCACATATCTGCTAATGTTCCAGAGTAACTGTGGCCGTAACTTGAACTCAGAATCAGGGCTGATGGCGTTTTATTTATTAGAGTTAAAGACAAAATCTCTTAAAATCATTACGGATTAGTAGAAGGCCATTTTACTGAAAACTGGATGGAAGCAGTCTTTCTTTACTTTGCACTACCATATGGTCATCCCCCCCTTACCACAGACGGCAACATTAGTCTACATAGGAGGGTGGCAGACTGTCTGGGCTCTTGATAAACCGTAGAATTTCTGTTCATTAAGATTGTCTCATCCTAACAATATTCGGTACACCATTAATAAGGCTGATTTTCATACTCCAGACTGCTAGGCCTGACAGCACTCAAAGAACAAACTGCTACACTTGGCAGTTGGTGGAGTGGGGTTTTGGGCCAGTACAAGAAGAAGTGGGCAGGTTCCCATGACCAACGCATCTACCTCTCCCTGTCTACGGAGGCAGCTGAATGTGGCTGAGCCTGGCAGACACCCAGACCTTCGTAAGCCCTGTGCATAGCGGCTGGGATTCATCCTCTTAGGCCCAGAGGGTAGGGGATTTGGGACTTTATTTAGTGCCATTTAGAAAAGATTACCCCTTAACTGCATACGTGCTGTTCGGCAAAAGATATTGTGGATGAAAGGCTGGATGCAGAATATGTGAAATAATTGCAGACAATTTTAGTGTGTATGTTTTGTCACAGATAGATGCAAAAGTGAAAGCCTGAATAATGCGTGCTGAAAAAATTAGTTGAAAAGACTATGCATTTGCTAAAAGATGCTAAAAGTACGATGAACAGCTAGTGATGAAGCTCAGGCAGCTGTGGTTATTCAATATTTTGAGGCTGAATTCATTTCTGACTTGCCATAAAAGCGACCAGATGGTTTTTGTGTCCTCCTCGTATTTTCTACTGACGTCCAATCAGCATTCAACCCATTTAACACAACAGAAAGGGCTTAAAGTCACACCAGATATCTTTGTTTAAGAACATAGGGATATATCCTTTAGTGATCTGCCATTTCAGAAAGGACAAAAGTGACCAATCCTTTCAAATGTTACTACAATGGGACGCCTCTCTCAAACTCTCCATTGTCAAACACTGTGTACTGCTCGCTTTTAACCCTCTCTACGTCATTGACACCCAAGACCTGTTAACCCCACTGAGCTCGGGCACACAAAGGACGACCGAGTGGAGCACAGAGAACCCAGGTTTTACTGAGCTTAACAATATTTAGGGTTTTGATTGTCTGGTAGAATTCCACAACTCAGAGCCCAGCTGCTGTGACACTGACAGATAAGTTGTGGGGGAGTAATAGGAGGATCTATAAAATTGTGAATGGCTTCTGTATGGTTCCTAACACTCCTGATGATCAATAAGAATCCAAGGAGCTCTAGGGCTTTGGTTATCTGTCACTATGTCTGTGATGTGAAAATGAAAGGACCAGTTTTCAAAGGAATAACTAAAAAGCAAGGACTGTGCGATGGCGTCTTTGCGGCATTTTTGTTCTTTCTCATTGCTTTCACACAGACCTAAGACAAACCAATAAACTTCAAACAGCAAAGCTCGCACAAACACCAACCTCTCCAGTTCTCCATATAGCCACGGACCATATGTACAATATGGTGTCTCTCTCAGAAACACACCAACAGTTGTGGTGCGTGATGTCACTTGTGAGTGGCTTAACTTAAGAATATCAACAGCAGGTGAGGGAACACCACCATACGCTGTTACACTGCTGCACTGTGGTATAATGTCATTAGCTGCTTTACTTTGTGACCGAGCCTGTACTCTGTTATCTATGTCACCTGGGTAAAAGTCCACACAGCTCAGTCATTTCCTTGCTGGCAGCTTTTATTAAAGTGTTGTTTGAGGAGTGTCTGTTTATACAATAAAACCCTTTTGAAAATTCACACGGCATGTAATCACACAGCCATGCCTTGCATAAAAATCTTACCAGTGTTGTGGTGTGTTAGCAAAGAGGGATTTAGCCAAGTAGCTAATATTCATTAAAATGTACCAGCACACACACACATACATAGGGCTGAAAAAATCTGCCAAAGAAGGGTAATTTTATGTTTATTTTAATAACAGCTCTGATAGCAAGGCAAAGTTAATTAAGCTACAAATCACACGCTAGAGGGAAAGTGTGAAAATTCTTGTGTGAAGTGCAATAACTAAATAAATCAATCCTGCAGTACCCACCAAGTTCACACCAATTATTCTAAAGGATAGCTGATGCTAGCTGGGACTCCAATTGTCGGACCAAAAGGTGTGAATGCACGGCCCATGTATCCAGTGTGAATGCATGTGTTAATAAAATCATTTTTCTTATTCATCTCAATGTTTAATGTCCATTTTCTAATCAGTCTGCACTAACATAGGTCCTGTCCAGCTCTGATAAAATGTTGCAAACGGTGCTTTACCCTCTCAGATAACAATGAAATCTTGCAACCAAAGCAAGGGCACCTTCAACTGTTTAACATATTTGTAGGTAAACTGCAGCTATCTGTAAAGGGAACTGTCTGCAGTCACAGGCTAACATGCAGAAAGCAGCACCTGCCCTGGAAGCAGCACGGCAGCTCAAATTAATGCACAGAACTGTGCCGTTACTAAGCAACAGCCGAGAACAGAATTCCTCCATCTTCCTAGCAGTGTGTAGGCCTATATGTGTGAATATCAGTGCCCTGTCCACCAGGGAATGAGAAGGGAAGGATTGGTAAATGGCAGTTTGCTCACTGTCATGATGATTTCTGATGGACCGTTTCCACCCAGACTGAGACAAAAGAGTGACATCTGGGTGTTTGAATCACTATGAAAACCAATATATCTGACTTATTTCCTTTTGTTGTATTTGTGCATGCCAATAAGTAAGTGGAAAGGTTTTAGGGTCACTGGAGAGGTTCCAGGGCTGAGCTACTATGTAAATCTCCAAGACATTCTATTCCAGTCTGCCTGAGTCCTCAAAACACAACAGACATCCCAACATTGCTGTCATGAGGGTAAACATGAGCTGTGTAACCAAACACAATCTAACCAGTTTAACATGTTGACTATAACCATCACATAAATCTGAAATCTGAGAAGAAACCAGGACGTTGATTAATGACACCGTTACAAATCGCTCAAATTAAAAGGAAACTAACCTTTTAATTTTAGCACAGCTTATCTTGTGTTTCCTCCCACAGCCTACTGTTTTCCTCCAGAAAATAAAAAGGAAGTCACCAGGGATGTGGGAAGAATGTGTTTGTGATAGCATCACTTCTCTCCTTCTTACAGAGGCTGATGTTGGGGGTTGGGTAACCTGACAGAGGAACACAGCTATGGTCTTTCAAAGGTTAACATCTGATCCATGATCTACAACCAGCATAACCCGACCCTGAGGCAAAAGAAAGAACCTACACTGCAGCTTGGACCAAACAATTGAGTTTATTACCCACTCAGATGGATGTTTATTTCTTTTTATGAGACAGAAAAAACAATTAGAGAATCTAAGTGACTTACAAAGGGAGTTTCTTAAGAAGACTTCCATCAGTGAAGTGAGATCTCCCACAAATATCTCAGCTCTATTCTCAGCTGATTTTTTTGTTTGCTGCTATGGTTACCTCTTAGACAGTTTCTTCTTTTCAGTGTCTTGCTGTCATTCCTCTGTGTCAGAACCACGAGGCCTTTTTGGCAAAGAAATACATGAGAAAACTTATGCTGAGACTGCCCTAAGACCTCCTCTTCTCTACATAAACAACCACCAGGGAGGAATGAAAGGAGGAGGGGGGGGGGTACAGGAATACAGGGACAAGAGGGGCAAACAGACAGCTGAATACTCATCAGTATTTGCCTCTTAGCTGAAAAACACAATAACCCAGAGCAGAGAGGAATAGATGTTCTGGCACTGTAAGCAGGGGTTTACCATGAAGTCAGTCTATTAGCCATGCAGCCTCGTGGGAGGGTGTAGGAAGAACTTCCAATATAAGATGAGGATGTGAGCAACCATGACTGAAGAACCACATGTCAGAGACTGAAACCACTTTTCTAATGCCAAGTTTCTTGACACAAAAGATGAAGCTGATGTGTCTCTTTAACCACACTTATTTCAATCTAAATCACAAGATAGAAGTGAAGCATGTCTCAACATATTAGACACAGTTAAGGGTGAACGGCAGGGAATGAGCCGCTGTTCACACAAACAGACACTTCCTTTATCTGGCTCTGGAGCCCAGCTCGATCCGTCACTCTCAACATTCTTTCCATTCCCACAGGGTTGTAACTCGTCGAGTTTCCTCCGCAACTCTTCATTTCTTTCTCTGCTGAGCGGGAATGTTCAAAATTCAAACCAGTTCCCGCCCCTTTAAAGTTAACTTGTTAATCTTATTTGCAGAAATGAATCGACATGAAACCGGTGAAAAAGACTGTGTTCACATTCAGCAGTTGTGGTTTTGACAGGAATCTTGAAATATTAACATCAGTGCCATTAAATATGCCTTAAAACAGAATAAAAATCATTTTTAAAAAAATCAAATAATCCTTAATGTTAAAACAGATTTTTAAAGCATCATGATGAAATCACTGCAATCATGTTAACATGTGTACCAGGCCTACCATACAGATCTGTGCACCAGAGATATCCTAAAATGAATTAGTAATAAGGGGAGGAAACACACAGGAAAGACCAAGACCAGCTTGTGGAGGGGGGTTAGGGGCTGCATCCATAAACATAGGTGGCAGTGCAGTGGGGGACACCCTGAGTAAAGGGGCGTGGGTGTGGAGCAACCATCTGAGAAACCCACACCTCATCATTTGTGAGTTTTGACCTTGTAAGACGAGAGGTTGATGTGTATTGAGTATTTAACCGCCTTCTATACAAGATACACTGAGGTTAGGCGAATATAAAAGGCCATATAAATGCATATTAATTGTAAAAACACCACGAATAAAAATCAGACATATGCTATTTCACATCAAACGTCTCCTCCTTATTCATCATAGTGATCACAGATGGATGTTTTTTTTTTTTAAAGTATGATTAGGTATTTTAGTGTTGATGTCGCACCTCTTTCAACTGGTCCAGCTCCTGTCTGACGGCCTCGTACTCGATCTCCAGGTCATCGTACTGCTGTTTGAGCTGCTGCTTCTCCTCCAGCACCGCCAGCCCGTACTCCGCCGCCTGGATCTTCTCGTTCGTGGTCTCGCTCAGCTCCCGGGACAGACGCTCGAGCTCGGCCCTCATCCACTCCGGCATGGCGTCGGGGTATCCCTGCTCCTCCACTACAGACATGGTCAGGACCGGCTGGGGGATGACGATCAACCTACCAGCTGATCTGCGACAAGGGATGCGGGGTGTCTTCAAGCGGCGTAACCTTGAAGAAACGGCTGCTCAGATTCGTCTGTATTTAAATTGCATGATTGTTACGCTTGCGTTTCTCGTTGCTGGTCTTCCGTCTTTGGTCATGTAGATGACTCTTCGGGTTTTTCATCGACGGGGGAGTTCGACGTTATCTTCTAGAAATGCTCCATCGTTGAGGTTCCTCCGCTTCCTTCGCCTCTCCCCCGGCTTGTTGGAGCTGTGGAGCCGCTGCGGAGAGACCAACTGCAACGGCATGAGAGGAGGAAGCAACTTCCGGTTAAGAGTTTCAAAATAAAAGCACAGGCGTCGACCATGGACTGAAAGTTTCTATTGACTGATGTTGTGTCAGGTATAAAATGAAAGTATATTTTTAAAGGTTTTAGTTTTATACAACATAAAAACTACATCAGTGGTATCAAAAGTAAATAAATAATTAGGTTCCAATTTGGCCTATGGAAGTGGACTTGTGAAGTGCAAAATTATATTCCAGATATTAATAGTCAAAGGTGTCAAAATTTTAACAATATTATGCTTTTTACTAAATGTTTTGTGCCTTTGGAGATTCGATTTGTAATGCACATGTATAAATGATAAGTTGATGCATAATATTGCTAAAATGCCACTTATTTTGTTTAAGAAATTTCCATTATGTCAGGTTACTCTTTTTTGTGAGAGGATAGTTTGGAAATATAAGCATTTTTATATTTTATTTTTATACAACTAAAACAAAAAGAGAAAGTTGGAGCTGTAATTACTAATATGTAATTATACTCATATTTTGCTAGTTCTTTCCACTTCAGTTCAAATTGGACTATATGTAAGTTTGACATGCCTGAAGTACATTATAAAGAGCATAGGTGACATAAAACAAAACCAACTATTTCTAGTGTGATGTCTATGCTTAGCAAACTGTTAAAACAAAAGAACAAAAAGCAAAATAGTTTGGACCAATTTTCTATTGACAACTAAAAGCAAAGTACTCATCTTTTATTTTGTCGTACCATATTTTGACCCCACATTAAAAAGCAGATTTTTGTTAATCTTCCTTTGACGTTTTGGAGGCCTAAAATAAACAAATACATTCTCTCATCATTAACCCTTCCATGCATGAGTTTTGAGAACCTTAGTTGAGATTTTTGTCCTGAGTGTTTTTATTCCTCTTTAGGCATGAATAAAATCAATGGAACTGAAATGTTTTTAATGAACCTATTTTTCATGGAGTTACTAAAATGTCCACTCGGCTGGACACCGTATGTTAAATTTTTAAAGCAAAGAAATATGTATTTAAAGCCATCCTCAGAAAGTGATTAACTGTGTGAAAGTTATGCAATAATTTTTTTAATGCAACTAATTTGATGTTTTGTTACATTTTAACATACTGTAATACCAGTTGTAGTTTTGTTGTAGTTTTATATATTTATTGTTTTTAGTCTTAATTATCTTGTTTTTATGATGTGCAGCACTTTGGAAACATTCTTGTTTAAATGTGCTATATAAATCAAGTGGATTGGATTGGATATAGTTATTATTCACTTCATGGAGATTATATGGAAGAAAAAAAAACTTTTTGTTTAAGAAAACTGTTAATTACAGTCCTGTAACAATTAGCAATTGATTTACACTTAGACATGTTGATGTAGATCAGGATTCTGAACAACAGCTCTGTTGCTGTAATTGTATGAATTGAAAGCCATGAATATAAAATAGAACAGCGGTAGAACAGTTGTCCACTGTTGTGACCACGATGCATGAAAGGGTTAAATCCATGCTGTTGTATATTTTAATAATTTAATTTTAAAGTAATGTGTCATATATTTACTTTCAATCCCTTTTCATTTTGTAGCCCTGCAATAAACTTAACAGTTAGACTCATATTTTAAATGTTTGTTGGTCAATAGTTTAACCCAGAAAAACAATAAACTTAGAAACACACCTAGTATTTTTTGTTGGCCTACAATAAACATACAAATAGACGTACTCATTTTAAACCTATTGTTCAAAGTGTAAACCCAGCAGTAAAAATTAATTTCCTTTCAATCCCCTGTGAATTTCTTGTAAAACCTACATCAAAATTTCAAGTCTGTGTTGATCAATTAACTCAGTAGCAGAAATTATATGTCCTCCTTCCTGTAAATTTTTGTAGCCCTAAAATAACCTTTCCATGGACCTACAAAAGTGCACAGTAATTAAGTAATTCTGATTCTGCCCTGAATATTATTTGCATTATTTTATTACATACTAACTCATTACATTTCATAGTGGAGTGGTTTATTATTACAAGTAGGTTATATTTTGAAGTTTACGTTGTTTTCCCGGCATTTCCACTCTTCTGTTAGCACTGGCTTACTGACACCAGCTGACGGTCTGCTTGCAGAAATAAGACGTACGCACGCAGCCAGCTGGGGTAGCTCTAACTGAGCCGCAGAGCTTGTTGGGAAGTGTAGTACCTTGGACGAACGCAGGTGGTGTAGCTCTGCTGTCAACTAAACTCATTTCCCATCATGCTTTGTGAATATGCCGATGTGGAGCGCGGAAATCTCGGCCCATACCGTTTGTTGTCATAGAGATAGAACAGCCGGGCTAACGGCTGTGGTGTAAACATGGCCGCTGGAATCCTGTATCTGCTGCCATCTGTCGGAAAAAGATTAACGTTAATACTACAGGAAATAAGAATAGGTATACTCTAAAGGACTACAGCTAAGGGGGAAAAATATGAAAAGACAAAACATATGTTAAAAACTAGCAACAGTCTTCTTATAAATTTCAGAATAATAGTAGCGCATATTTTTAATTTCAACTTTTACTTTTTATTTTTATTTTTTAATCACATTCAAAGAGTCAGAAGTTTGAATACAACAATTTTACTGTGACTTTAACCCATAAAGACCTAGAATTGCTTTTATTAAACTTCCATGTGAATTTTTCTACACCCTACATTCAACCTTTCTTGGTTGTTTTATCACCATTTATCATAATAGTAGTCAACATTTCAAGATTAAAAGATTTTTTTATATTGTCAATTTACTAGATGCACAAAACATACAGAGATACTGTTTCTCATTTGCTATTTAAATGCCTTATAATGTTTTTTTAAAGGTAAGAATAGAAAAATAATAAATATAGTGGTGTAAAAAAAGAAACTATATTAGAATATAAAAGTTGAAAATCAAAAATTATTTATAATTCAGCAGTGGTGATGAAGGGTGAAGAGGAGCATAATGGGACAAAACAGCAGCAGATATGGCAATGGTGCAAAGCATGATAAAGTGCAGAAGAGATTCAGCAACAGATGTGATAAATGTCACATATTATTATACTATACATTTTGATTTTTTCTGTAAAATACTTTCCATTCCCATTTAATCTACTGATCATGTATATAGTGATAAAAGCTCAGAGTAAATTCACAAGTTGTTATATCTGAGGACCAAAATGTAGAATTGACTGAACATGACAACTACAATGGTTTTACTGATGAGTCAGTGTTGCAGAATATGACACTGTTTCCATGTTCAGTACAGAGCCTCTGAATGTCCAAATGTGCCATATCTGAAGACAATAAAAATCAAAGAAACTCTGTTTTTATTATTATTATTATTATTATTATTATTATTATTATTATTATTATTATTCAAAGGTATTCATAGGATTATTGGCTCAAAAGTTATTACACAGTTTAGACCAGTAGATGCTTTTAATTTCCAGTGGCTGTTTAAGGTCTGTGAGGGTTGAAAAGCTTTGGGAAGTTTAGGAACGTGAGATTTGTTACTTGCCAGCTGTATTTCAGGACCTTTGATTGTCATACTTAGAAAATCTAAAGAAATACTACTACTACTACTACTACTACTACTACTACTACTACTACTACTACTACTAATAATAATAATAATAATAATA
>JAQQZY010000027.1:14729188-14749500 GCA_030068375.1 Ostorhinchus rueppellii | reverse complement strand
CAAACTCCACACAGAAAATCATCTTATTTCTTGATTATATTATTAATTGATTATATTAGAGGATATGAATTTTTCCACAACAATGCTCATCAGATAAGACCCGTTTGGATGTTCAGAGGCTCCGTAGTTACCGTGAAAACAGTCATCTTCTACAACATTGATTCACCAGTAAAACCCATGGAGTTTGATAAATAACAGTGGATGGAGGCACTTGGTTTATAATCAGTTGATGATGTATTTGCTGAAAAAGTCAGTTTTTCTGCAATATTCTCTTTTTTTTGTAAAAACCAGAAACTTTAGTCTTTTTATGAACGACAAAATTAGTAAATTAAATGTACTGAAGGAAAATACCTGATTGTCACTAAAGAAACACAAAATACAGAAGATAATATTACAATAAATGGTGACAAGTCACTTAAGGAAAGTTAAATATAGAGAAAAATTCATTTGGGAACTGCTACAAAAGTAAAACTGGGTCCTTATGGGTAAATATTCTTAAGAAATTTCAGTTTGTTCAGGTTATCCACATGTTTTGTGAAAGGGTAGTTTGTGAATGTTTGTTTATTTTGTTTTGAGCAAAAGTAAAGAACCAAAATATTTAATGAATACAAAGAACCAATGGCAGAGCAGATACACAAAACATTTTGTAAAATTTAAGGAAAAAAAAATATATTTTTTTTAAATTATCAAAACAAAATAAATAAATAAACAAACACTGGGAAGTGGGAAGAAGAAAACTTATTAAACCCCACCCCCTACATCTATTCTGAGTCATAGTAATGAAAAAAACAAGAAATTAGCAAAACTGATGTATATTGCACATAGTAACTATCAAACCAATAGTCTGTATACCTTATAAATACTATATATTTAACAACAGTCACATATGGTAACACACAACAACAATGGTAAACAACAATGATTGCTCATACTGTGATTTTACTTTTATCACACTAAAATAAAGAGAAAATGTTGAAGTTGTCATTATGTATAAGTTACTACACTATTCTTTTACTGGTTTGGCCTGTTTCAGACCAGATTGAACTGGATGTAGCCCCTGAACTAAAATAAGTTGGACATCCATGGTCTATAGGAGGGGTTCCAGATCTTTTTCTCTCTGGTCCCTCTTTGGAGGATGAGAAAATCTCCGGACCCCCCTCAACCCCCACAACATTGTAACAGTGGTAGAATTCTAACTGTTATTGACAGAAACAGCAATATTGTAATAATACTTTTTACTTTTTCTTGAATAATTTTGTGTTGAAATTAAATAGAACTTAGATTTATTTATTGTTTTTGAACATTACAAATAAACTAGGGCGACCATACGTCCTCTTTTCACAGGCTGTCCGGGGCGTCCAGGGTGTTTTATGAATTCATGAAAATGTCCGGTTTTATTGTTTTTCACGGGACCAATTAGCACCTCCATTTTTTTTTTTTCCCCAACTCGAATACTGGTTATAAGGCACATGGCATCTTTCAGTAAGCTTCAAATATCATTTAAGTATCTTCAGTCTGAGCCGAGTGTCCTCTTTTTCTGACGTCAAAATATGGTCACCCTAAAATAAACTCAACAAGACTGCTCCCTGACGCAATATTTTTTAAAATGAAAATAGGAAATGTGCAATTATCTAACAACAGAAAACAGAAATGTTGCACTTTATTCCAGTCAAATCCTTGTCCATTCTGCAAACACAACTCTTTGTCAGATTTGTTGGTTGTACGTCCTTCAAATGAGTCCTCTAATGCTAAAACATTAGTTCCACCTGCTATTCTAACCAAAAAAAAAAAAACACTGCAGAGTGACCCCATGCCCCCCAATTTGAGAAACACTAGTCTAAAAGAATAAAACAATAATTTCTGTGAATGCATGCGACACATTTTTCACTTTTGAGATACATCTATATTCTAGTCTGGTCAATATTCTTTTAGAGTTTTATTTACATTTTTTAATTTATTTATTTTTTATACATGGGTTGTTTTTAAGTCAGTGTTTTTTTTGTTTTTTTTGTATCTATTCTGTGTTTTTATTTCGTACTGTGCACCTGACATTTCATTCTGTGTCAGAATCTGTGATGTTTTTACTCAATGACAATAAATCTGAGTCTGGTCTACTTAGAATATGGCCTATAAAGAAATTGATACCCATGTTTAATATTTTAATTCCCTCAAGAACATTATTATATTCTTTATTTAACCAGATAAAATCCTCATTGAGAGTTGAAATCTGTTTTTCAAGAGGGACCTGGCATGGCAGCAGCATACAGTGGCATACAGTGTTACATAATAAAACAACAATTACATTCATACATCAATACATTAAAACCAAGTAGTTCTGGAGACAGCAGTTCAGACCAAAGTAAGAAACAGTCCCTAGTTTATTTAACCCTTTCTTGCATGAATTATGAGAACCTAAGTCAAGATTTTTTTTCTTGAGTGTTTTTATTCCTTGTGAGGCATGAAAAAAAAAGTGATTGAGGTTTTTTTTTTTCATGTAGTTATAAAAATGTCCACTCAGCTACACCATGCATTTAATTTTTGAAGCAACTAAACATGTATTTAAAACCCAATAGCAGAGAGTGATATGAAAACAATGAAATTAAAACATTTCTAATGCTACTAATCTGATGTTTTCTCACATTTTAACATATTCTAATACTAGTTATTACTCACTTCATGGAGAAAATATGAAACAAAAAAACCAAAAAGAAAAATTGTTACATACTGTTGATTTACACTCAAGCATGTTACTGCAGATCAGGTTTATCTGAACAGTAATGGTATGAATGTCAGTGTATTATGGGATGATGCATAAGTGTCCACTGTGTTGGGTGATATGGAATTAAAACAACAAAACCCATGAATATACAAGAGAACAGCTGTAGAATAACTCTACACTATAGTGACCAGTACGCATGAAAGGGTTAAAACATATGTTTTTCTGTTTTCCATGTTGCCTAAGCTGAAACCGTCTGGACCCACACACTGACAACAAAAAGACCAAATTCACCCTTATCTACTCCAACTATTTCCTATTAGCTAATAAGGGAACTGGTCTCAAATAAAGAGGTTAGTACTTGTCAATTATTACCTTTAAATCTAAATTCTCACCTTGTATCTCAGTCTTGTACTTGGATTTTTTCAGACTGACATCGAGGACAGTGAGGACTTTGTTGTTTTGTGTCGGTCCACTGTGGTGAACGACGGCCACTCTGGCGGGCTGGGTTGGAATGAATACCGCCCCCCGGCACCCAACGACTGGTAAAGACTGAGACAAAGGTTCCTCATCCTCAGACGGAGAGATCAAACTTTCTGTGTACATAACCTACCAATAAACAGCAGAAAAAGACAGCGAAATATGTATTACTTTGTCCAACCGTTCTTGTCTATGAACACCTATTTCCACAGAGGCAGTAGAACAGACCAGAGCAGGAAACACAAACATAAAGTAATACTGTTAAAAACAACAAGAAATACCTTTGGACTGAAATCATCATTGTCCTTGGTTCCAGCTGTGATCCATTTCTTGTCAGGTGAAACTAGGAGTGTGTTGACTTTAAAGGTGTCACACACCATTACATTAGACTTTTTAGTCAAACCTGAACCGGCTAGTGTGCACACAGATCCTTGCCTAGTTCCCACCTAGAAGGAAATGTACAGAGGTAAAATAGGGTTGAGAAGGGGCGGAAAATTTCTGATAAATTTCTGGAAACATTCCGTGGGAAGTTAGGCTGGGGAATTTTGGAGATATTCCAAATTGGAAACCTTCTTTGGGAATTATGGGAATTATTGGGAATTTATGGAAATTAACTGGAAATTTGGGGTAATTTAAACAAACTGTATCATATAAAAAAATAACTATGAATATTTTTGTTTTGTCATAAGCAAACATCCATGTAAAATAATACAATTAAAAAACATGACATTTCAACAGATTGGAGTAGAACTTTAGTTTTAATTCTTGAACAATCTATTATTTTAATGAACAACAAAAACGTGCAAGTAACACCATTATAGATCAAATATATTTAGCCCATAATATTATAAAAAACTTACTTGACTTTATATAATCCACAGGCTCAACTGTGTGGCTTCAATAGTCTGGTGCTTTGGGTTCAAAACTGTGACCTCCAGGGTTTAAGCCAGGGGTGCCCAACCCTGGTCCTCGTGAGCTACTATCCTGCATGTTTTAGATGTGTCCCTCTTTCAACACATCTGATTCAAATGATGAGCCTATCATCAAGCTCTGCAGAAGCCTGATAACGACTGTCAGGTGTGCTGGAAAATGGAAACATGTAAAACATGCAGGATAGTAGTTCACGAGGACCAGGGTTGGGCACCCCTGGTTTAAGCAATCATCTGTGCATGTGATGGAAGAATGCACCGTGCATGCAGGGGGCGGGGCCTCAATAGCCCTGTAGTAAGCAGTGCTGTGTGCATGTGACTGAGGAGTGTACTTGCATTAAAGCTGCTTGTTTTAGCCAAGATTATGCTACAATATATTTCCCCAACTATATGTGAGTTCCCTGTTGAGGACCAACCTTCAATTTTGGAAATTTATTTTTTATTCCCATAAATTCCTGTTAATTCTGATAAATTCCCATGAAATCCCATGGAAAGTTTCCAACTTTTAAAATTCCCAGAATTTTGCAACCCTAGTTGAAAACACTTTTGAAATCCACACATTTGGATGCTACTTACACTTAGAAACCACTCATTGCTGATGTTGTACTGTAGTAATGTACAGTGTGAGGCCCCAGTGGAATAAGAGGCCAGCTCCTGTCCGGTCTGAGCCTGCCAGGTTTTGATCAGGCCTGTGGAGTCTGCTGTGATCACAACGCCACGCTGTTCATCGACTGCGATAGCTAGTAATGGATCCTGCACAGGACTGCACCACAGGAGCTCACCCTGAGGGGAAACAACATTACATGTAAATCTATTGATATAAACAGCCTGGACTTTTTTGGCATTCCATTTCATAAAAATGTAATCTCATTTGTCATTTAACTGATAATGAACTTTCCTTGCATTGATAACACTGATAAGAGAGTTGTATTCATTTGAGTATATATTACAAAAAGCCTATTTATAATGTGAAGTGCAACATATTAATGGAAGTACTGGGACACACTGAAGTCAGGTATTTCCTTCCTAAATGGTGTGTTGTCAAAATAATAGGATTTTAAGGTTTTATTTGTCACATTCACAGTTAAACATAGTACAATGCACAATGATAAGTATTCAACCTGTCGACAAGTGACAATGAGTCAGAATAAGTGAGCTCCACAAGTTAAAAACAAGAACAAAAAGCATCCCTGCCCATGCAGTGACAAATGTTATATTTTATATTATGATAAATGCCATTGCAAGAAATGCTTTTATTTTGTCTCCAGGGTTTTGGGTTTTTTTTGTACATTGTTATCTAGATAAAAAAAATATATATACTAATTTTATTTTTACTTAATTTTATTAAAATGGGAAAGATTTGTCATATTCTGACCATAAATAATAATTTCAACCCACTAGTAACCGTCTGCTTTCTTCAACTTTAAGTCACAACAATGATTTAGTATTTATTAAGATAATTATTGAAAATAACAACTGATATCAACAACACATCTGAATATATGAAATCCAACAAGCTCTAGATGTTGATGTGTTCCACTCTTTTTGTCCATACAGTAAAATATACAAACATCCATACATAAGGTAGATAAATATAACAGTTGCATCTTTGACTCATCACTTCATGATTATACAAAGATTGTTATGAAGATACATTTACAAATTTTACTTTATATCATTTAAAGGTATTAATAACGTGCTGTGAAAATTCTGCACGAGAAATACAAGGTGGGCATTATAGACAAAACTGAAAAGTATGAAAGTATTATCAGAAACACAAATCATTCTATGAAAAGTAAAAGTAATCATTGTGCAATAAACTAATCTGTATCAAATATGATGTTTTTGGATTCATATTCACCCTGTATTTAAGTATATGTTGCATTTAACTCCTGTACATGGTTGAGATTACGCTCCTTTAAATATCATAAGCAGTTTTTTTTATGTACAGGGATTAATTACATTCAACAAGTTCATCATATGTTGAGTATGAATGAGATCAGAAAAACATCTGTTTTCAGCTTGGAAATGCATTTCCCATCTAATCTAATACAAAAAGAGATGTTGAAGAGTGTATTTATCTGAAGAAGGAGGGTAATTTTATCATAAAAAGATCATAAAAGGAGGCTTAATTCTTCCATTTATCACAAACATTGAAATTATTAAAGCATTTGGAGAAAGAATAAGACAGTTTCATCTGCAAAATAAGTAAACATGCAGGTGAATTTAGTGAAGAAGAAGAATAGAAGAAGCAGAATATACAGATGAAGAAAAAGGAAATACTCCGAAATGAAATAGGCATATAAGTTCTTCTGCATTTCCATCTCTGTATAAAGTGTGTGAAGGTGTTACACTGACATTTTGGACGTTCCATGCCCGGACCGTCCCATCTGAAGAGGCGCTGCAGACTGTGGCACTTCTCTTACAGAAGTCTGGGTTATTGGCTGAAGTCTCACTCACATACACCAACCCCACCACCCTGCCTGATGAAACATAAACATATCAGACTAAATATGAGAGCCATGGCCAGCAGAGTAAAGGAGTCCACAGACGGACACAGACAGACTACCTGTGTGTCCCCTGAGGGTTTTGCAGGTGTAACCTCCAGTCCTGCCTTCAGTCATTTTCTTCTCTAGGTGGGACCGTCGAAGGAAGTATGTCTTCCATGTCTGAGTCTTCTCACCCCCGAGCAGAACATTACAGAAACTCCAACGCTGCAGACACATCCTCCTAAAAGGAAGCAGAGTTCAACTGTTTTGTTCTCTGATATATAAAATTATTACTATTTTAAGTTGAATCCATATGAATTTTATTGCTACTTTTTTCTCTATTTTTTAACCTTTCTTAAGTGATTTATCACCACTTATTCTAATAGTATGCTTTCTATTCAGCATTTTTCAGTGAAAATCAAGTATTTTCCCATATTTAATCCACTGAACATGTAGATATTCATAAAAGCTCAGATTGAAAGTTGAGTTATTATATCAGAAACAGAGAAAACTGAAGAAAAGGTGATTTCTTCAGTAAAATCTATCATTAACTAAACATAAACCAAGTGTCTCCATCCAATGTCATTCATCAAATGATGTGTTTTATTGGTGAATGAATATTGTAGAAGATGACAGTGTTTCTACGTTCACAACGGAGTACCTGAACGTCCAAATGAGTCATGTCTGATGACCATGAAAAGATGATAAACTACATTTTACACCATTTATTTATATATATTGACAGGTTTAGTGGATCAGCAGATGTTATCATGGGTTAAAGGAAAAAATAAAACGACAAACTTCTCACCTCCATAACCAGGGAGTCTCTGCAGCATCATTCCAATCCTAAAAGCAAGAAATTACGCACAAGAAAACACACATTTTTTGGCACTTTTAGTTTTATGTGTTGACTAAAATCACATTACTCTGACTACTTCCGCAAGTTGAATCCTCCCCACCTTACACACACTTGAGGCTCTGATCAGGTCTTCCTCTGACAGGAATGTAAATATATGGATCATACAGTCCTTGATAAGATGTGGATGGGGGTCCATACTGGGATCAGTCCAAAACGCACTGTCATAAAGTACATGTGCGTCAAAGCGACACCAGAACCAGACTGGAGCAAACTACGGCAAGAACACACGGACAAGAAAGAGGGCATCCAACATTCAGTCTGTAAGGCCTTATGTTTGCCACTAGATGTCACCATAATAAAAGATAGAGAGTTTATAGAAATTAGGACAAAGGCTTAAACGCACTTTGGCAAAGACGCGCGCCATGGTTTTAAATAAATTAAATAATTAGATTGATTGGAGATTATTTACTAAAAAGGTCACTCTAACACCCGTTAAACAATGAACTACATACATTATAGTCCAATCTGGATCCACTTCATTAGAAGTTTTAAAAGTTTAAACAACTTACTTTTCTAGTTTAAGTTTATACGCAGCATATTTACGCATGTTTCTAGTTGTGTTGGAGGATGAATATATCAATTTAACTGAAAAAACACGAACTATAGGTGGTGGAAAAGTCACCTCCACATGATTCTAAGCACATAGAAGTGCGTCTCAATCAATCAAGGTGATTTTATAGAAGGAGTGTGTGCGTGCGTGTGGCACGCACACACTCCTGTGCGTCCTGTGCGCGTGTGTTGAGATTCAGCCCTGGCGGGATTCTTCAGCAGGGCCCCATGTCTCCTGTGAACACGCCCCAGATAGATGAGCCAGATATATAGGCAAGACCTGCGGGTAGCAGAGGAACTGTGAGAAAGAGATAATCGCACTTGCTCACCCCGAGGGTTACCTGTGACACCCTCGCGATGACAAGAGGGCCCAGCGAAAGGGGGCCGCGTAAAGGGACTTTGGATGGTACAGTAGCAGATCATTCATAAAACGTCTAGAGTGGGTTTTTTTATGCTTTCCGTGATTTGGAGTTGTTCCTGTGGAGTTACCTGGGCTGGGATCGATCGGAGAATAAGCGAACCGAGTTACTCATCAGCTCTACAAATCGTTGCATGAATCTGAGTGCGGGGCCGCAATGAGTCGGAGAACAAGACGCTGGATTTTAAGAGTTTTACTTTGTCTGGGGATTGTTTATCTGAAAATTGGGTGAGCTGCGCTTTTTTCAATTCACATATCATAGTCGAGGCTTATTCTAAAAGACAGTCAACTTTTACCAAAACGTTTTTAACCAGTCGCTTGTTGAAACATCTGCTGCGGTGCATAAAGTTTGTGTAGTTCATTTCCTAAAATGTTAATAAAAACTTTTTTTAATGTCTTTTTGACGCGTGTTCACTGCCTGCTTATCACTGGATGACATTTCCTTTTACTAAAGTCTACCTTTAAGGCTCGGAAGAAACATAGTGGTATAATAATAATAAAAAAAAAAGGCATAAAGCAGATAATGTGAATAAGTCAAATTCACACAACCGTTTTAGACTCACATTAAAGTGAAACAGTGTGTTCTGTTACCGTCTTCTATTATATTTATCATTATAACTTACCTTATTTACTTTAATATTTGACTCAACTATAAGATAACATTTTGGAACAAATAATATATTAAATACAAATCTAGTATTACTCTGCTCTTGTAAATTGTGTTAAAAAACACACAAAAAAGTTATAAAATGAACTAACGTGGCATCAGGAAAAGATAAAGCTGTGATTGCTACTTTCCCTCAGTCATGTCCATCTTCCATTCACAGTGGCTTCTCATCGGTGGTGGCCCTAGGTGCGAGTATAATCTGTAACAAGATCCCCGGTTTGGCCCCCAGACAACGGATTATCTGCCAAAGTCGCCCCGATGCCATTATCGTCATCGGAGAGGGAGCCCAAATGGGCATCAACGAGTGTCAGTTTCAGTTCAAAAATGGGCGCTGGAACTGCTCTGCGCTTGGAGAGAGGACAGTCTTCGGAAAAGAGTTGAAAGTGGGTATGTTGCCTGTCTGTTAATGTTTGTTTCTAGTACAGAGTTAGTTTTATTTTCAAATTTATTCATCAATCGTGTGGAGACTTGATGCGTATTTTGTGCGTAAAGTGCGCACAGTCTTCACCTTTTGCTCCTTTTTTCCCCAAACTCTGCCTGAGAAAAAACTATTTAAATGTCTTTTTTAAATAAAAATAAGTAAACGGATAGATGTTATTATTAAAAATTTCTTGACAAACTTTATTTAACCATTATTTCCATAGACATATTCTGTGCACTTATTTCCCAGTATAGTCCAAACTGACTCCACAAATGAATATCCATCCTCTGTCCATCACTGCATCTTTAAAATAAGGATGCTCCCATAAAGAGCTAGTGTCATTTACATCAGGCCTAGTTTTGCTCCGGAGTTTTCATTGACTAGGGCTTTTTGAGCATGTATAAAAGGCATCTGAAGCCAGCACGCTAACAAAGCTCTTGTGAATGTTGGCAGCTTTTCTTTTCAGCCCAGCAGAGTCTCTAGAGACACATTTTCACTGGTCTTTATCCTGTCTAGTGATGGGTGCTGTGGCTCCCACTGTAAGGATGTAGATCTTACCACGGGTATAAGTTACAGTGGGGAAAAGCCAAGAAGAAGGCAAGAGGTGAAACTTAATTAGAGTAACAAATGACTTCAAATCTATGTTCCAGCTTCTGAGACTCATCCAAAAAAACAATTAAGTTCTGTAGATGCAGGAAATATGGCTGAAAGTTTAGGGGCCATGCATTGGCTTATATGTATGCAATGATCAGGTAAATATTAAAACCACAGGGACCTCATTAAGTATAAGGATTTAATAATATTTTTTCTAACTATACCCTATTTTCCAAACTGCAGTGATGGTGTAATAAAGCACTTTCATTGTTCTCATAATTAACACTGTTATAGTTTTTTGAACATTTTAAATCCTCCTAGATAGGACTGTTGGAGAAAAAGACAGAAAAATCCAAATATGTTTTTACACAATGCTCAGAATCTTGGACCAGCTGTTTGAGGCCATCTTGCTGCTGCTACTGCGGTTTGAGGGAAAGGATTATTTCTTCATGCTGTCGTAATGAAAACAGTGGTGTTTGACAATCTGTTCCTTTCTGAATGAGTGGTTTTAGCCCATCAGGAGTTTTTCCAAGAGAAGAGTTTTAAGTCTGCAGCTTGGACAGCCATAGCAAATAGATTGGTTTCACTGATCAGATTAGCGCAGAAGGCGAATGGTTGTAAATGAATACCATTGTTGATGCTCAGGCTTAAAGGAGCTGTGTAGCAATTGTTCTTAAAATGAAAGCAGAATAACCAATGAACTAATATTATCCAACTTCAAGGTGGATCACTCTCGTTTGTTATTTTTGGCCTGACTGTGTTTGTGCTTAAATTGTTTATTTACACTACACTTCACAGAAATAAGGTCTATATTAAGAAGAGAAGCAAAAGTTGTGGAAAGAGTAATTATCTGACACTCCTAGTTGGAATCTTGATTTTTTTTTTTTTAGCTTACACTCTTTCTTCATCTTCCACCTCTCATTACAAGGTTATGAAGAATTCATACTATCTCTTGTGGTGAACTCATGCACTCAGAACTGCAGGGGAAAAATTAACAACGGTGCAGTCAAAACTGACTGACTGTACCGACACACCTTCTTTTCTGGCTCCGAGCCCACTGCGTCTATAAAAATGTCCACATAATTGATGCTTCAATATGAGTTTTTTTTATTTTTTTTTTTCAATGGCAAGGGTGCACATCCAAGATGTTTATCAAAAACATGGCAGTAGGTAGTGAACTGGGTGGTAAGAGGAAGCACAGAGACAATCTGATGTTTGATTTGAACAAACAGAGACAGGGGGAGTTTATTTACACTTAGATATGATGGATATTCTAATCAGCGTTTTCCTGTTTGTATGATAATGAATCACATATTTAAAAGCAGTTGTAGATTATCAAATCATGTTTCGAGATAAATGCGTTAATTTATTTGTTTTATATGAGAATAAAACATTTTCTTTGCATTTTGACAATAAAACCAAAGAGACTGAATTTCTGAAGCTACAGATAAGACATGTTGTTCTCTCCCTTTGCAGTTTATTTTCATTATTTGACTCAAGGGCATTGGTTGAGAATCTGTCTATGAGTCTTGTCAGATTAACCTTTACTTTTTTTGTCGATATTTCCGTGTGCGTAAATGATTTGTTAGCTGGACTTAGGAGAGATAACGGCAGGATGAATATTCTGATGTCAGTCCCTTATGAGCGTACACAGAATGTGACAGCCTCTCAGTGGATCAATAGCTCTTCCTTCTCGACAACCCTCTTATTCATTCGCTGCTTTGTTGACTATACCGGCTGCAGCCATTTTGGTTCATGGGTAGGACAGTTTCCAGGTCAGATTTCAAAACACTGCAGTCCCTGAGTTATATGTTAGGAAGACCATCATACAGACGCTCATGCTGTTAATAATTAGTCTCTTTTTTTTTTTTTTTATATTGTCTGTTGTACCCCTCAGACTGTGAAAAGACTGTGATATTTCTACAAATTTGACTATGTAATCAAATGACATGAAACTAAACTGTATCCAACCCTTTCTCCCTTCTTTCCTAGGTAGTAAAGAGGCTGCATTTACCTACGCCATCATTGCTGCAGGGGTGGCCCATGCTATTACTGCTGCCTGCACACAGGGGAACCTAAGTGACTGTAGCTGTGATAAGGAGAAACAGGGTTTCTACAGTAAAGACCAAGGCTGGAAGTGGGGAGGATGCTCTGCAGACATCAGTTACGGCCTAGGCTTCTCCAAAGTATTTATCGATGCTCGGGAGGTCAAACAGAATGCAAGGACACTCATGAACCTCCATAATAATGAGGTTGGACGGAAGGTAAAGACTGACAAAATATTTCACAACTTTTTAGAACATGGAAGATGTATAAAAAAAAAAAAAAAAATCCAGACATTCTTCCTAGAGATTGGAGGATATAAGTAAAGTGTTGGTCTGAGGTTGGTTTCTGTAACTCTGTCAAATGTGACTTAACAGTCGCTGCCATGCTGTAGTGTGGGTGAACCATGCCAGGGATCTGGGCAATGGGGCCAAGATTAAACAAGCAGAGGAATAAAAGGCTGCTTTTAGGGAAAGAGCTGTCTAAGTGGCAGGGTTTGATTACAACCCAGATCACTGCGCTGAAAACAGATTGACACTGTACAAAAAGGCATTAGCCCGGCCCCCCCATGTTTTGCACCATTGGTGTGGTACGTGTACAGTTACCTGTGTAACATTCCTCTTCCACATTTTCTATAATATCATAAACCCACATCAGGTGTTATGTGCTAGCACATGTACCGCAGTGGTGTTGTTTGGTTACTTGGTTAAATCAGCGATCAGAAATAATGATTTAGTAGTACTGCATATCTCTGCTGCTGTTTCCAGTTGTACGACAAAACACCTGCAGAACATGTGAAAAGGAAGAAACTATATCTGTACTCAGTTAGTTTTTATAACATGTATTATTTGCCATGAATTCTGACAAATAATAATAAAATATTTCAATATGAATTTGGTAACAAAAATTAACTGTTTTCTTGAGAACTGGAAGTAAAAAAAAGTCTGTTATGCCAGGAAAAGTACAAACATAACAACATAAAATTAAAAAAAGGACAAAACACAATGTGAAAGTTCACGTTACTTTGGTTGTTTGATGTGTTTCCTGCTGCAGACCCCTGTTGACTGACCAAGAGACTCCAGTAAGTCTACAAGTTAGAGATTGAGTAGAATAATGTGTCAAACGGCTTAAGTTAGGCCAGAGTTTGTGCAGAATAAAGAAGCTGCTTTGCTCAAGTTAACTCATATCCTCTCTCTCTTTCTCTCTGTGCCAAAGCAGCCTGATTCACACAACCAACACGTCCACGCTCACAATGGCTGAAAGGCCTCCTCAAACACATTGTCTGAACAGATCACTTTCTACTTACATTTATGGAACTTGAATTCTAATTGGCTTACCTAAACAGCTAAATTGCCTCCTAGAAAAAAGACAGTAGCTGTGGTTTCAAAGTTTGCAGTTTTGCTTCTTTCCTGTTCTTTCTGCTCATAAATGGACCCTCTGTTTTGATAGCCCCCCTTCTCCTTTATTTATGCTAATCAAAAGCAGTGACACTGAGCAGGAGTGCAGCTCACAGCTCCCTGGCCGAAGACGTCCAGACAAAGGCTGTCACAAGTGTTGGTCACAGAACAACTGATGGATTAGGGAATTGAAGCCAAGGGCTTTTTGAAGTGGCTTTCTCAGAAAATGTTGGGGGTTTTTTTGGTTCTTTTTTAGTTTGTTTGTCTGCACTTTAGTTTTATAGCCACATCTACTTGCCAAGAACCCAGGTATAAATAAACATGCTTTAGAGAACTATATCACACCACATTAAAAAAAAAAGAGCATATGTTCGACTTTGTTGCTACCAAAAATTCCATTTTAAGTCAATGGTACTTCTCATTGTCATCGGCTCAGGGTTTAGCAGTAATCCTAGTCACTCGGCGCCTTGTACAGTCACTCTTGACATTTGTGTGTTGTGTGTGGTGACTACACACACAGAGCCTGAAATCTGATACATTATTTTGGCTTCTGTGTATATGGTATCACACAGCTATGTGTGGGGCTGCATTTAATCCAAAGCCATTCAGTAGTGTATTTGTCTGTCACATTGTTATTAAGTTGCACATTATTGTCTGCCGTGAAGTGCTAGAGGTTGAAATGTGAGTTGAAACTGTGTGAGACAGATGCAAAGACGACGAGGTCATTGTAAGAGATTAAATTCAGTTTACGACCACTGTGAAATACATGAAAACTCACATTTCCATAACCAATGGAACGGATTAATACAGTAAATAGCAAGATAAAAGGTTGTCATAATTGTATTTGACTGTGATTGGTGTGTGATTATGCATTGTTTTCAGAGGATTATCAGCAGTTTTTATGCGACTAAGCTGTTTTTTGTGTTTTCAGGTCCTGGAGAAGAACATGCGACTGGAATGCAAGTGTCATGGTGTTTCAGGCTCCTGCACCACAAAAACCTGCTGGACTACACTTCCCAAGTTCCGCGAGCTCGGTTACATTCTCAAGGAGAAGTATGCCCATGCAGTGCACGTGGAACCAGTCAAAGCCAGCCGCAACAAGCGCCCGAAATTCCTCAAGATCAAGAAGCCTTACTCTTACCGGAAGCCAATGGATACTGACCTGGTGTACATAGACAAGTCTCCTAACTACTGTGAGGTAGACCATGTGACGGGGAGCCTGGGGACCCAGGGCAGGGTGTGTAACAAGACTATGATGCAGCACATCAGCGGCTGCGACTTGATGTGCTGTGGCCGCGGCTACAACACACACCAGTACTCCCGCGTTTGGCAATGCAACTGCAAGTTCCTGTGGTGCTGCTATGTCAAATGCAACACCTGCAGTGAGAGGACAGAGGTGTACACGTGTAAATGAGAGTATTTATTGGACGGTGTATGCATGAGGATGAATGTGTGTGTGTGGGCATTTCAGTTTTGTGTTTTTAGGGACAAACTGTAACTGTAAAACGTTACAGGAGGAGGGTGGTTTCTGCAGTCTGCTGACACGTAATGAGGAACAACTGAACTGTACATACAGCGACTTAAAGATGGGGCATCATGATTCTTTTGCACACAAAGTTCTTCACCCATCTTTGTGGACATTTGTGTTTGCTGGAACAAAACACCATAAAGGGAAAAACTGTTGCCCGGCATATGGTGACACAGTGTGAGTCACAGAAGCAAACTGTCAAGACTTTATTAAGCTATATGGACATGAACTTTTTTTTTTTTTTTACTCTTTACTATGCCATTGCAAATGAATAATGATGGATGTGATTGCTGTGCAGGGTACACTGCTGTAGTTGTCACTTCCTGTGCACAGATGAAATGAAACAGGCATTTGGAATATTTAACAAACTGTATTTAGAGAATGAAAATAATTAATATTAATTTATTCTATAAAAGAACTACTGATTTTGTCCATTATGGATCAAAAAACAACTAAATGTTTGGAGGTTTTAGTTTATTCAAGCGATTGAAACTTGTTTGCCGTTAACACACTGGATATGAATCTGCCTGGAATAATGTTTTATGCTGTAGAGAAGTGTTCCAGATGAAATTGGTGGAGGCTACTTACACTGACCCTCTGACCTTATCATGAGTTTGTCTTCCCTCTGTTTGCTGCTAGTCTAGAGAATCCCACTTGGTGAGGTAGAAGGCTCCACGCTCTACTGACTGTCTTCAATGACATTGCTCACTTCAAGCTGATTTAGCTTAACAGGACTTATTCACTGATCAAAAACACAGGCACATTGCCCACTTTTGGTAAATATTGGTTAATAGAGTATATTTTGTAAAAGCCTATTTTTATATGAATGTCTTATTTATATGTTTTGCATATTCAATGTCAAGTACTTGCCCCTGGTTTTAAAACTTTGTGAAAAAAACAAGCTGATATGTGTAAGTTGACCCCTGCTGTCACTTCCATAGTTGTATATTGTAAGTGATAGAAACTGTTTATATGTGTCTGTGTTCAAACATCTGTGTTTTCTGCGTTTCATGACTACTACTGATGGAATACAGGAACAGAATAACACTAATGAGACATCATTTCCATTATTGCTTCTTGACGCATTATTTTCATTTTGATCATGATAAAAGGAAAAATAGAAAAGGTCATTTAAAAAAAAAACAAAAAAAACCTCCTACATGGAAATTGCTGCTTTTGGAAACAGCTAAAATGTTTTGTTAATGTTATATGTCAAATCAGAGGTATGATTGGAAAAAGTTGAAAGGGTTTCTGCTAGTCTTTATAAATGTGTTAAACTGTAGGGCTTAAAACGACTTAAAATGGATCAGAATTAGCTTTTGGTTGAAGCTTAATATACTTCCAAAAGTCACGAAAAGAATAAAATGTGGAATTTCGGTTCTGTGGATATTTAAATCCTATCAGAAGTCAGAAAAACATAAAACCACTGTGCATTTGCCTACTATTTTTCTCTATTCACACGTGAAATAAGTCTTAAATTGCATTCATAATGATCTTAAAAGGTCTTACAATGTCTTAAACTCATCATGTTGAAACCTGCAGAAACACTGGTTCACATATTCTTGCTTTAATCTAGTGTGGGCTGAACGTTTACAACTCACATCATTTCAATTACTTGATTATACATGAACACATTAACTATGAGATAAACTATTTTGACCTTAAAAGAGCATAAAAGTGTCTTTATTTTTTAATGGTAGCAGTTTTTAATACATTTTTCTTTATTCTTAGCCATGTCATAAAATCAGGATGAATATTCTAAATATGTTTGCATCAATCATTTGTTAAATAGGTTATTGTACAAGTATCCTGCCACAGAAAGAGAGACGTTCCTTGAGAGGCGAAAGTTATTCAAGCTTAATTGAGGGCCCAGCTTGCAGACTGGGAAGTAGTTGAATGTGTCGGAGGTGAAAAGTGTTTGTGCTCTAATGGTAGGGTACCAGTGTAATTGATGAGACTGGTTGGGCCGACTGTCACGGTGATGACTTGCTCAGTCGGGGGAGTGGAAGCTGTCAGGTGATAGATGACTCGCACATCTGCTTCATTCACTCCTGGGCCGCTAGTTGCTACAACAACTCCACTGCAGTGAAGAAAATGCAGGGCAGTCTCCAAGAGAGGCAGGCCGACGTGTCAGGGAAATGTTAACGATGCTAAAGCCCACAGTCGTTACAGATTCCACTCTCATCGGCCTGGAAGTGGTGTGAAGAGACGAGCCCGAGGTGCTGACGGAAAACCTGCTCCCAATAATCTCCTGGGATTGACAAATGTGGCCTGTAAATTTTTCACCTGTGCTGTATTTTGCAACATGTCCACGTGGACATTCTCCCAGTCCAAAAAAAAAAAAAAAAGAAACTTTTTTTCTACCCTGTTGCAGAAGCTGTGACACATGAGAATTCAGGTTTAATTTACAGTAGATTAGTGGTATCATGTGTCATTGACAGCGATAATCTGCCAGGAATAAAGGGAAAAGGGCGTCAGTACAGTGGGATAATAACAGGCTTGTCTTTGTCTGACAAAAGTTTTCAGCTTTCATAATATTGATACAAAAGACACACTTTACAATGGGCAGCTACTCAAAAAGCAACAGTTAAACCCAGACGAGTTTTAAGTGTAAGTTAATCATCACACTGTCAGATAAAAATAAATGACATGTAAGTATTAAAGATTCAACCACAAAAAGGATCAAATATAAAGTTTGAGTGTTACAAAAAAAGGCTTGTACAAAAATAGGAGAATTAAACTCATTATTGGGTTAAAATGTCTAACTTCTTTCTTTTTTTTTTTTGGTCTGCATTTATTCTCATAGTTTAACGCCACAAACAAGGTGTCAACTTTTTATGAGATTGATGCATATTTTATTCTTGCAGCCAAATATTTTACTATTTATTGCGTGACCATCACCACCAAATTGTCTAACTTCAAATAAAATGATCTGTCAGTACAATAAGAAAAGTGCACAAATTAAGAAAATATTATCTGAAGATTAGAGACTTCTTAAATTCTTATTTTAAGCAGAATATACTTATTTCAATTCTTCATAGTAACATTTTTTTATATATAGGTATATATACTATATATGGTCTTATGATGACATAATGACTGAGGTATGTATTGGCAAAACTGCATAAAACAAGTAAAAATTTCTTGGGTGCAAACAGTTCCAGTGTCCACCATACTCATTCCCCAACAATGGAGCTGGTTTTGTTATAAATATTGCTTAAAATATCTAACTGAGGTAGTTCAACATGAAAATCTTGGAACAAGTCAAATAATCTTAACAAGACTGAGTCTCAATTAGAAATAAAATCTATTAAAAAAATCTTTCAAGATCAATATTCCAAATTCAAGCCAGTTTGTCTGAGTCAGATAATCTTTTTTTGCAGTGTGTTCGTGCTTTGAATGTGCTGGGATGCAGGGTTGCAAGACGTGCAGCGAATGCAAATTAATCATGAAGATGTATATCATCAAACCTGTGATTCCTTTATTTACAGCATAATATGTCTCATTAAAACAAACAATGCCCTTTAGCTTCTGTTCCAGATAATCCACCTGCAATGTTTTCCAGTCAGGTGCAGAACATACCCTGACAGAGGCCACAGTCACTTCATCCTCATTGAGTCACAAGCACAAAATACCACCTTCTTTGATATCGCAGCCTAAGTCAGACACCCTGCAGGATCACTGAGATGCTAATTATACTCTTAGCTGTGTTTCTCCATAAACAGGACCAGGCCCATGCCAAGATGTTCAGGGGTGTAATATCCATGTTGCTCTGAAGTGGGGTTACGTTACCCTTTGGTGTTTTGTTTATAAAAACAGACACACAGAGACACACACACGCAGACGCACAAATACACGCTCTCGCCCATCACCTGCAGTAGTTGGAAATTGGTGGTAGCGGCAGATTTATGGTTAGTAGTCTGGCTCACTCCCTGTGTTATTGCTGGAGGCCTGCCATGGCTTCCCTATCTGCTCCCATGACCTGTTACATCAGGGCGGCCCAGCGGTGCACTCCAGCCAGTAATTAGCGTCAACGCCAACAATGAGTCTTTTAAAACATATTTAAGCAAGACCCATCCTGTTCTTTGTTTTATCATTAACCGATGACACACACATTTACACTAGCAGAGGTTTGGATTGATTTTATATCACTGGATTCCTTTTCATAGCGTGAACATAAACGTAACTACAGCAATCAATCAGATTTCTTAATAAAGTCCTGTTCTTTTGTTTCTGAATGACAACTCAGAGAATTACTGTATAGCAACAAGGAGATAACATCTTGTGTTTACTCTTTCAAAGAAAAAGCGCACAGTGACCAAAAATATGTCACAGATGAATAATGATGGGACTCTTTTACAGTAAAAGAGTTGTTAAATCATACATTTTACAGAGCTTTCATTAACCCGGGTCTCCTTGTGTTTCAACAGCTTCCAACATTTCACTCAAACAAGTGGACACCGCTAAAGACAATAATTTAAAGGTGGAGGAGGAGTGAGAAAATGTGCTCTCCAGTTTTTCTCTCCCCTTCGTTCTCTCGGACCATAAATCTTCTGACACATGATTATGTCAGTCATACTTTTGTTTTTCCTCTGGTTGAGACATGCACAAGCACCTGAGCGCTGCACAGTAAATTGCAGAGCACAAGGTTGTCTTTATGTGATTCCAGAGATACTGTATGGGCGCAGAGTTCATTCATGCACTCTCTTAACAGCGTGCTATTTGGGACTCAGCGATGGAAGCCAGAGATAGCTGACAATATCCACTCCCCACAAGAGAGATCCACAACTGTTTGGCCCTCACAGGGTCTATCTGACTTCCCATGGTCTATCTGATTTTACAGGTAAACACAGTGGTCAAATGGCTTCTTGGCATTGTCAGCGACATTAAGGGAATCACAAAGAAAACAAGCTGGATCAACTCTTTGGGGGGATTTTGAAGGAGCCATTTACACTGATTTGAATGAACAAACCAACCTTTAAAAGCTCTTGAGATATGAAATCATAAAAGAGTAATGGAGTCATAAGAACTTTGAGTGCATATGTTAAAAGTTGTCTTTGATGGTGCACACTGATGTATCTTCTAAATGATCTAAGCACCCCATATGATACTTTTCCTTGTTTTTGGAGTGGTTTAGAACAGGGCTATGGAGGGCCCTCATA
>JAQQZY010000027.1:14716228-14729153 GCA_030068375.1 Ostorhinchus rueppellii | reverse complement strand
GCTTACAGTAATCCTCTGACGTCTCTGGCGTCCTGACACGGGATGTTTTGAACAAAAACACCAAACTCACTACAACCCCGTAAGACTCAGGGACGCTTAGGAAATATCAGTCAGTTAAAGTTTTAGCCTGACAGTCCTTCCCTGCCCTTCCGAAGAAAAAAAAAAAGCAAACCCCAAAACAAAACAAAACTTTAAAAAAAGCTCGAACCTAGTGCTGGATTTGATTGTTTCTTTCTTGATGATTAAGAACGAGGCTTCACTTTTTTAATACTTGTTGATACTTGATTGATAAACCCACTTTAAAATGCAACTTAAATGTAACACAGGTACACAAATTACCAAAATAAAACTGGAAACAGTGGCTTATATTGCATTTCTATTTGCACCTTTGTAAAATCAGTGCTTGCGATGCTTCCATTTTCAATATAATAACTGTTGACAAAGCAGAGGTGCACAAACCCTCTGGGAAGTAAACAATCTGCATGTACTTTACCGATGGTGTCATAGCTTCCAAACTCCTGTCTTTTGGCTTAACTGTTCAGAGGGAGTTGCAATGAATTCTCTCCTCTAGCATCTTGCAACCTGTCCAGACACGCTCCTAAATGTATCATTGCAGAAAGCCATGAAACAATTTGAACTGATGCTGCCAGTTTAAATAGCTAAACCGCGTGGTCAGAGCTATTATATCATTAATCTTCTCCTTTTCTCCACTCATGCTTTGCCAAGATATGGAAACACCCTCACCTTCCACCCAGAAGAAGTAAAAGGATCCCTGAAAGTGCTTCTTTTGATATTTATCCCGCAATGCTGGTGACAAAAGTGTTTTGAAGTCAGTGCCACAGACCTTTTCAATCATGTTATCTTCATTTCATTCCCTGCAGTGCGATTGAAACCCATATCAGACAAAAGCCTTTGAAGAAAAAATGATTTGCTATAACAAATCTTGTTGCGCACGATCACAATTTGGGCACAGAGGTCAAAGACTGGCTTGTGCATGTTTTTAATTTCACACAGTGCTGATGTCATGAACTGTAATAACCACCTGAATGAAGTTTTAGGTCTGTGGCTCCCTGTAAATAATAGCCAGTGTTGGCTGTAAACATGGTGTCTGACAGGTGCTGTCTTAGGTCATTCCCCTCACAAAATGAAATTCCTCTATTTCATTTTTTCCATTTTTTGAATATTCTCCCTATGATGCATGCACATTTGATCCAAGCTTCTACAATACATTTAAAAAAAAAAAAAAGGTTAAAATGTGTCGGTAACGTGCCCAGACTGACCTCACGGAGGTCATTTGGCGACAGTGCTAGATGAGGCTGTGACAGTGCTAGATGATACTCCAGTTCAGCGCAAGGTTAAAGGTTTGTCTGTGGGGCAGGGAAACACAGCTGGATGCACTGCTCTAAGGTCAGCCTCAGTGATGGTAATGAGATAAAGAATGGGACAAAAGGGAAGCTGGATAAAGAGGGCGATGAAGGGGAGACAATCTCACTTTCACTTGTCTTTAATGATTTTACAGAGGCTTTATACCTACAGTACATTGATTTATGGTTATTGTAACGCTATACTGATGTTGTTTTCTTAACAATACTGAGACCAGGCTATATAAATGGCCTTTTTTTTTTTGACTGGCCATTCATTAGTGAGTTTCTCCTCTTGGCCTAGTTAAATCCAGAATAAAAGCCTGATGGGCAGATACTCCTGATACTGTGCCAGACAGTGACAAACACCTTAAAGGCTTTCTGGCTGGAAGTCTTTAGCTTCTTTACTCTCTTGCAGCCAAAAAGCAAATGACCCTGCCATCCTCTGACAGCAGTATTAATAAGACATGTCTAGAGATAACTGTCTGTGAGGATCATAAAATGGGCTATACGCTAGAAATGCTATCTCCTGCAACTGCCACAAGGGGAACGAACATTAAACATGATCTGAAAGTATGATCTGATGTCACCTGCGACTTCAGAAAAAAGGAACAAAAGGAGCTGGAGCATTGTCAGTTGGCACCGATACCGCAGCAATCACTTCCATCATAAATCATTGCTGTTCAAAAGAAGAGGTGTCTGGTGACAGGATGAGTAGCCTGAACAAAGCGGTGTCTGCTGTGACAGAAACTCATATGAAGTGGAAGTGGTTCTTCATATTGCCTGAGCTGATGGTTTCTGCTGGCAGGACGCCTGCACAACAGCCTGAGAGGATAAAGATGCAGTCCAGCAAGTTTCTCCTCCAAAAAAAAAAAAGGTGTCACACATGCTTTATTTGACCTGAAGCAAGATGACATCATTGAGTGCATGAATAGGAAATGGACTAAATGTTCATGAACGAGAGTCATTATTTTCATTCATGATTCTGAAATTAATTTTTATGTAGTGAATGAATCTGTGAAACGTGTTTTTACATGTGCTTTAATCTATAAATGCAAGTGTAAAGTGGGTGCAGGTAACCAGAACAGAAGACTGTTTTCCTGTTTTGTTTTTTTACAACAAAGAATGCAGTGATATGAAGCAAAAACCTAATAACTGGTTCAATTCTGGTCAAATTTTTGTTATAATGCCACTTTTCCTTTTTTTCATGTTTCAATTCTCTTCCTAATCCCATATAAAATAAATACTTGAAATGCTGCTGTTGAAAACTAATTTACACAAGCGCTACAAGTGTCCTGTACTAGAGCAGTTTATAAAAATAAACCAATAAACTGCAGATGACATTACTCAAAGGCAAACTGTTACAGACATTTTAAACCATCAAAGAACCGTAAATGCATTACATATGGAAGCTTCCTACTGATGACACAGATAAGCACAATCTGAAAGTGTCTTTCCTTGCATAAGTTGCCATTATTTAATGTAAACTCCTCTGTTGAACCGTATTATAACTCTGGAATGGCATGCACAGACACCTGAGGGCTTATGTGTACATAAAGTTAACCTATGGTTTGGAAAGGGTGGATCCTGTATGATTATTAGATATTAAGGCTAGATGAAAATGTAATTGTATCATAAAATGAAGGGATATTTACTGGCTTGTACCAAAGCCAATATTTTGTCTGGTTCTATAAAATCACCTGTTGTGATTATTGATAAATTCCATGCAGGGAGAGAGGGATGTTCATACTGTATTAGACATAACACAAAGTAAGTGTCGCCCCCTAGAGACAGTGATGTCTACTGCTCAAAAGTGTAAAAATGTACAGCAACAGTTTTCATCAAGTTAGGTGTGATTTCTGTGATGGGCTGCCTGACTGATTTAGAATTAAAAAAGGAAAACAGAGTCAGAATGTGACAGGTTCGTCAGTGCTTTAATGACAGGTTTATCTTGAAGAGAGACAGAGACAAACATTACCTCAGAGTTGCCTCCTCTAGTGCTGCTGCAGACTTGCCGTACACCCTAAAGACAGTGTCAGTGCACAAAGTCAGTACTGATCTGTCCCGGGGCCAATTCCTTTCTACTAATGTCCCTCGCTGAGCAGACTGTAGTTGTCAGTGCTGGGTCATATGATGATATATTTGTGTGTTTCGATAATGGAAAAATTCCATGATCATGAATACATGTGTGAGCAGCAAAGGTTGTAAACCAAACCAAGGACGAGCGCAGCATGAACGTGGGGACCATACAAGGTGTGAGAGATAGTTGAAGGCAGGGAAATCCTAAACTTACTGATATTTGACCAAAGTATGTTCTAAACCCTTAAGGAATCACTTTGCATCAACTCTGTTCTGTGGAGGTAAGGAATCATACAGGATTAGGAGAACACTGAGGTCATCAGTACAGTTATGACTTGTTCATGTGCTGTTGTATCGGCTTGTTCACTACGACAGACCTAGATCACCCACATCTATTTGATAATTCCACCACTGCCTAAAAGTAAAAGAAGTGAAATTGCTTTTTGCCTTCAGATAGTGAGAGGTTAGATGTACTGTACAATCTAAGAAAGACACGGTCCCTCCTTTCACAAGCAGCCTGAAAGCCAGTCAGGCAGGTTTTCAGTAATTACATGAAAAATGGCTTTGGTCCCTCCGGGGTTTTGTCCAGATCTGAGAGACAGAAGAAGTGTCTTTGAGTGCTTATGTACTGCATGTGTGTATGTATATGAGCACTGACATCCTGGATGAATAGTAGTGATTAAGGAAATGGTCAGATCCTATTGTGTAAACTATAGGTGTAACACTAAACAGTCCAGAATACGTTTATTTTGGCAAAGAAGAAACGGATTGGCCTTTGTTTAATATAAGGTTTATAAACTGACACCAGTTAAAACACAATTAACACATCTGTCAGCATCATGAATGAGACCAGTTGAACTTTCACAGACTGTTTCAAACTCTGTAAAACTCTAAATGCCACTGGCATCAGGCATCCTTGTGGTTTATTCCTGAAGTCTTTCATGATTTGTGTTAAATTGTGTGAGATTCCTCCCTAAGTCCTGGTAGTCAATCAAACCCTTTCGAAAACAAGCCTTGGGCATCATATTCAGGAAAAACCCTGCTGTTTGAGAGCCGTAGAGGAGATGTTGAAACTGACTACTGTGAGCATGAGCCCTCCTCTCCAGAGTGAATTTATGATTCATCTAAATTGTATCAACAAAATCGACATTGTTTTGAGCCCCAAACAAGCTGAGCAAACTTACACCATCAGCTAACTGAGGCTAATCTACAGCCCCAACAGATGTTGTCTGAGATTTGATAGATTTAGGTGAGAGCAGAATCTGTCTGGAGCTCAGAGGGCTGCCAGATGCTTCTGTATCAACACCTCCTTTATCACCTGAAGAGAGTCATCCTGCCAACTATGACAGTAATTCCATCTGAGAGGGCCACACTGACAAAGGTATCATCGTAGAATGGATAAGCACGATTGACTGAGTGCACATTTACATTTACATTTGGTAACACACTTTCTGAGAATTCTCCCGGGTAGTTAGCACTGTCGGCCAATGTTTGGACTTCCTGAATTTATGCATTCAATAAAAAGAAGAGCAGCACATTCCTTCAGAGTTCTGTGCCAACCTGCATAACTGTATTTGCAGATAGAAGCCGAAATCCACATGTAGGAGAATGGCAGTAAATGAGCTGCCATGATGGCAGGTTAATCCTGCGACATTAACACCCAAGAACACAATGATTTAACATCAAAACTCCAGATGCTTGCTGCTGGTAAACGCAAAAGAAACAGTCAACACATTGTGATGACTCCTGTGGCTTAGGTAAACAGAATGGCTTATGGTAAGAAAACCCCATGTTGTTTTACACCTGTCTGATTATACAAACAGTCATGAAGAGTGTCTCATGCTATAATCAGCTAATCAAGTGGCAACAGTCAACAGACATATAGAGGAGGGAATGTGTCAAAATGCAGCGGCGTGCTTCAAATGGCCCCAGGTGTTGCAGTAGTCTGACTTGTGCTCTATTTCAAAAATAAGGATAGGTTCCACTGCACGATGTGTGAAAGTAAAAGACATGAGTGTCAGATTTTGGCATCTCTTCTGTACACTCAACGCTGCTAATTAAAATGTGGTAAACACTTAGGTTTATTTATCATTGTTTGTCCTCTTCACACTCCCATAAGCAGCAGAGTTAGCAAGTTTGTTTAAGCATACCTGTTGTCATGTGCATGTCATAACTTCTTGGTTATTCCTGCCTGTTCTTGTGTGGAATATTTTAATTTTAAAGGGTCCATGATGATGACGCGCATCAGCTTCGTGTCTAGAAAGACAGCAGATAAAGGCTTAGACCAATGGAAGTGACTGTTGTCTGTTCATAGTGTAATCTTCTGCGATGGTCAGATGGTAGATCGTACTGTACTCAGGTGATGGTGAGGCTGAATTCAATTTTCTCAGTTTATGGAACTGCACATTTTGCAGTGATGTTCTACTTTACACACAGATACTCAGTCATACTATTTCTGTATTCTTGCCCTTTCCCTGGCTGACAGTATTTTTAGGAACCAATAACAAATCCTTCTCCACGTTTTCTTTCAGACCAACATGCCACAGCACAGTCCACAACTGGATGACGATTGCACCTTGAAGAGGAAAAATGCCTTTTGAAATAACAAACACTTGAAGCCAGCTCATTACTTGGGTGACATTGTTTCTTCCAAGGCAAGCCTCAACTCTTCATCATTATACAACTCTGCCCATTGCTCACCCACAGAAAATTTATTACCCTCACTCATATCCACTTAGAGTAGACAGTATGCATTCCATAGCCGGTTGGCTATGAGAGCAGAGCAGTTTGTGTGGAATGCCCTGCACCAGCGGAGGAGATGTCAGGTGAAGCCACTCCTCCACAGCTTCTGCCCACAAAAAGGTTCCTTCAGAGTAATTAATGCAATCTTTCAATGTTATGAAATGATCACAGTTGCTATGTTTACCCCTAAGAAAAACATGCACATAATGGTTTGTGTCCATGTTGCAAAGTTGCTGATTTGCCATTTTCCTTTCTGGTGTCACTCTTTTTTAATTTCCATACTTTCCTGATGTATTCAGAGGCTTATGTTGTTTGCATAACCTATCTTGATGGGGAGGGAATAGGACTGGGTGTGGACTCAAGAGTGCATTTGCCTCAGGACCCCAGGGCTTCTAGTCTGCACAAGCTACAGACTGCACAGAAACACAGCTGTCCTTATCATTTCTGTTGGCCTCTCTGCTCTGCGTTTGCTACATTTCACCATCCTTAGAGTCTGTCGGATAAATCACAAGTTGTGTTGTTTCAGACCACATACATCTGCATTCTCATCATGCATCTTTAAAATCATTTGACTCATCAGCTCCTGTGAGAACAAGTCTGAAGATAACCCATTCAGGAAGCCCATATTAAAGTCAATGAGGCAGAGTTGAACAAAAACACAAAAAAACACAGCCCTGCAGGTAAAATGCTAATACACACAGGAAGCGTGAAAGTAGCTGGAAAGATTGCTGTGCAAAAAGGCAGCTTCAGTAAATGTCAACTGAATGTGCAAATTTAAAAGGAGTCGTCATCACAGCTGGAACACCATTCAGCCACCAAAACTTAGCATTTCTACCATTACGCACAGAAATACAGCAGAACCTGATTAGCATTCAGACAGAACAGAGCCTCCTGAATAAAGGGTGACGTATCTGCTGAAGTTAAACCATGTAGCCTTTCATAGATGTGCTGCTATGGTGAATGAAAGGCAGCTCACTCACAAACAGGTCACTGCATTTTAAAGAAGAGGGATAACATAAGACAACAAACAAACCTTTCTGGAAAACCACAGCCTCAAAGCCTGACTGCCTGATATTCTGTAGATAGTTTTGTATCTGTGTTTTGACTCAGAGAAACATTTTAGGGCCACCCAGAGCTGCGTATTCCTTCAAACATACTGTATATCACCCTAGCAGATAGGCACCAAGCCAAAGTACACAAAATTGCATCACCACTTTGGGTTTTGTTGGTGGTGGTGTGTGTTTTTTAAGTGGTAAAGCAACTTACCATACTAGATTTCACTGTCACCCACAAACAAATCCATGAAGCCGCTCATATTTAAGAAGCTGCTTCTCAGATATCAGGACAAAAGTGATGCTTGTTCCAGCCAGTGCCACCTACCGGAAAAGGACAGTGATGCTCCAATCCTAACTAAAAAGAAAAGGAAAACATAAAAACATGCACCACCTACAGACAATGAATTTAACACCTCTTTTTACACGTGTACTACCAGGGTCGCTTTAATGACGTGTAATGCCACTGATGGCCACTGGATCCAAAAAGCCTCCATCCCATAAATTTAACTTCTCCAAAAATACTGAGCAAGCATTTTTTCCCAGACTCCTTCTGGTCTCATTTGGTTAATTCAGACCCTTTAAAAGAATGAAACACCCAAACATGAAATTAAGTCAGTCTCAGTCACCCCCAGAGTTAGAACAGTGGGGGAAAAAAATGGTTAAAATCCGTCCAGGCATTGTCCTGCTTTCGGAGCAGCACTTTTAGCTTTAGCTTAGCGTAGTTGCTGTAAACCAAGGGTGTCAGTTAGCATGTCCTCCAAAAAAAGTGACCAAGACATCTCCATTTTTTAAAAAATATATATATTGGGAGCCGTGTGTTCAGAACGAGTACAAATCATAATGCAAAATGGAACGAGGCTATTACCTGGGCAGATACTCTCATGGAACTATATTCGGCCAAAGCACCGTGAGATAGGCGCAAAGTATCCATGCTGATGTATTTACAGAAGTTGGGGGTTCTCAAGTGCTATGTGAGAACTTTCTAGCGGTGCTTTGCCTGTGATGACCAAATATAGTTCCAAGTAAATATCTCCCCAGGTAATAGCCCCTTTCGACTAAAAGATTTTTCTTCAATCGGTCACACAAAAAAAAATTAGTTGAGTGAACCAATTTAATTACATTGAATGTAATTAAATGTAATTTAATTGGGTTCATTCAACTCTTTTTTTTTTATGTGTGACCGATTGAAGAAAGTTTTTAAAGCTGATTCCTGTTTTACTTTTAACAGTGTACTCATGCTGAACACACGGTTCCCAAGATATATTTAGAAAAAAATGTAGATGTGTTGGTCACTTTTTTTAGCGGACATGCTAACTGACACCCTTGGTTTACAGCAACTGCGCTAAGCTAAAGCTAAAAGCGCTGCTCCCAAAGCAGGACAATGCCTGGACGGATTTTAACTGTTTTTTGGGTTGTTGTTTTTTTTTCACTGTTCTAACTCTGGGGGTGACCGAGACTGACTTAATTTCATGTTTGCGTGTCTTATTCCTTTAATACAATGTTTTGTGAATAATTGCTCCATTAATAAGATTTGAGCTAATAGGCTTTGATTGACAGGTGATCACTGATGAACATACAGAGCCTCTTATTATGGAATAATATGTTGTTTTTTCCTAACAGACAGCTAAACTGATACTAGATTACATTAATAAGGACATCATATGTTATTAATATTGGATGGGCAAAGATAACATCAAAACAAACATTAAAAAAAAAGTGCCACATGGATCCTAAGACTTGTGAGGTCACAGCAAACAACAACAAGGCATCACAGAGGCAAGTTGCACACTACAAAAATGCAAAAAAGAAAACACTTTCAGCAGAAAGACCCAAAATGAACCCATGAGAACCACAGCCCACCCCTGCCCACCACGCACCAAAGTCTCTTCACCCACCTGATCCACAAAGACCAAAAAGGAGGACAGTCATACTTGACCCTGAGTGACCAACGATGATGATGATATTGAACGAAATTCATTATTTATTGACTCTTGAATGTTTATACCTGTCGTTCTTTACTTTGTTTCTTGTATTTTTCTGCTATTTCCCCACAGCGAGATCAATAAAGTCATATATTAAGTTATATTATTTTATCTGATCTCATTTAAATTGTCTGTAAGCTAATGTTTAGCATCACAACCTTCACTCTAATAACAGCTGTACATTTTTGTCTGAATAGGTTCACATAAAAAAAAAAAACAACAAAAAAAAACACCTGGTTTCACAATGACAGTAAATTGTTATTTACAGATTGCAGCTATGTTTTTTTAAACCAGTGTCTGCGGTTATAATATACAGTAAATGCACAGTATTTAGTTTCTGTTCCTAATGTCTATCTGCATTGTTATTGTTGAAGAGAATCATGGGAGTTTTTTTTGTTTTTGTTTTTTTTTTCACTAGCACAGCCAATGAGAAACTACAACTAATGCAGAATCTATGTTTTTTGTGTGTATTTTCTGGTTTTCATATTGTTTTTAGGGACATATACTCAGTGTCATGAAAGTAACGTTAGTATTTACTGCGCATCAGGGGTTGATGATGACATTTACAGGTTATCAGTGAATAAAATAGCATACATTTCAGTGCCTTTTATTTGTTTTATTATTTATGATGGTGCAGATATGTACCACAACACGTCTATGCGAAAATGAATTGATGATATATTGCTGTTTGCCAAAGGGTCTTGAGCTTTAGCTTTTGCAAATCTGCAACCCCAGCATGATGTCATTCAAGACACAGTCAGGTGTTTTCAGGATTCTGAGTAGATATGCATCTGCATTCTCTGGTACATGGCTTCATTTCTACAGAATAGTTGGCTCAGAGCTGCCCTCTGTGTGTATATCTGTGTTTGTGCATGGATTTTGGTATGTAAGTGTAGTTCTTTGTGCATGTGTGTTATTTGCACTTAAGCACTTTGGCACTAAAACCTTTCCATAACAGAGCTTTGAGATCCAAACAGGCCAGCAGAAGCACACTCATGAAGAGGTTATTGTCAGCCTTCTGTTTTGAAGCAGAATCTTTAATAATTTGCTTTTGACATGTTTCAAATTTCAGGCCAAATGTTCAGTCAACATGTTTACTTCCTCTTCTACAGTTCAAATCATCACAAAAAGTACATTTCTAGAAATTATCCTATGACCTTTTCATAGACATATTGTTGATCAAGGAATGCCTCCTGCTCATTGCTCATCTCTGATCAACTAAGTGCATTAAAAAAAGACAAGACTTCTCTTTTAAATCAGGCAGAAAGGAATGCACGTTTACTCTTTGCTCGCCTTGGGGCTTTAGCCTGCACCAAACTTGTTTTTGGAGTGGATAAAAGAAGGCTAATAGCACCTAGTGAGAGCCACATACCTATAATTGTATCACAAACTGCTTTTATGGCAGATTTCGAAGTTCTTTCATAGGAGTAGATTTAAAATTCTACAAACAACGACCAACAGTTATGCCTGAATCAGCCAATGAAGGGGTCTGAGTGACACAAATGCAGTGTTGTTAGACAAACACCTATTGTTTCTCATCTGTAAATATGTAGGGAATCACTTACATTACAGAAAGCAATATATATGTTTATTTACCCTCCAACAATAACATCATTTTCAAAAATTACCCTATAATTAGTTATTTTCTATGAAGATTTGATGGTAATCCCACAAAACGTTGATTCTCTCTTACCAGAGATGACTTTTTAATCCTATAATGAATCTCTCCTTTAATTGTAAAGTGAAAAGAAGTAGTGTCAGTCCCTTGTTGTGTGTGGGGGAACACATGCATGCAAGTGGAGGCATGAGTCTGCCTGTACACTTTAACCAAGTTTTCGTACTTGTTTTCCAGCATGCTGCTGAGTTTTCTCTGTTGTTTCTGTGTAAATGTATTTCCCTGTACCCAGCACTACCTCCTGACTTGTCTGCAAGATGCCCACAGGTTATATCAGAGATACTTTAAGGAGCCTTTTCAGGTGAACTCAGCCCTAAACCAAAACATTCACAGTTCAACTGATCTTCATGCATAAGCTATAAGTGAGACAGAGGATGCACACAACCTTCCCGGCACTGTCATAGGTTTTTTTTTTTTAAATAAATCATCACGCCTTAAGCTTTCTAGAGAGAAACCAAATCAAATGAAAGACTACCTAAATGAACAATTGGGAATTCCCTCTTTCATTAAAGACTCTTAACTGGGATCCATTTCCCAATCCACTTGATTCATCAGCTTCTAAATTATACTAAATCAAGGGGGATTTCACAATATCGCACAAATACTCAATTAAAACACATAAAAAGTAAAGAAATATTGACATTAACAGGGATACGTCTCAGTGTCTAGTGGGCTTTCTTGTGTTCTTAGAGTCAGATCAATGACACAACCTCTAAATGAGCTAAATCCTTGATGACAAAGGTTGAAAAGCTCCTTCAGCTTAGCCTTAACCTTAATAGTGCCACTGTGGGGACACCTAACATAGAATTAAATGTAATTATGAAAAAATGTTTCCAACCCAAGTGAGAGGGAAACCAGAGAAGCTGTATTCATTTCTCACAGCCTGGGGTGTTGAGAGGATATGGCAGTCCTTTTCATATTGGCAACTGTTTGATCAGACGAACAGAGCTCCTTAGTCGTACCATCGCTGCAGGTATGATCAAAACTCCTCATCAGATTCAAAGGAGACACCGCGTCTCCAATGCACTCCAGGCTCTTTCCATAAACACAGCTGAGTTCTTCCTTTTAGAACACTTACTTGATACTGGCCTCCATTTTTTCTTTTAAAAGTCAAAATGATTCTCAGTGTAACAGAGAAAGACGATATCATTTTATCTTTACACTTCCAACTGGCTGATATGGAATAATGTCCCCTTCAGTGTTTCAGAGCATCAGTGTTGTATCCTCCTGTGAGGGTGAGATTTTGTAACCATGAGGGCATCTGGTGTGAACTTGCTGGTCGATTGTGACTGATAATCTTCTCTACACACCATGGGAAATAACAGAGAAGTAGAGCATAGCAAGAAAGACGGAGAAAGAATTCAACACAGACAATGGCAGTGAAAGGAGGTGTAGTTTGCGCTGCTCTGTGTTGGGTGCTGATCGTGGTTATCAGAGCCGTAGTAGATGACTGATAACTGAGGTGTGGTGTTGTGTAAGTGTGTATTTGTATGCATGCGTCTGTGAGCCTGTGTGATCTGAATGACTGCACAACAAAGAAATTGAATGGTTTTAGTCAAAGCTCAAACACTGATGCAGCTGCATACCTGGAGGTTTATGATGTGAAACACCAAAGGGAAGGAAACAATGATTGCATTCATAAGATGTCATTTTCTTCTTTTATCTTCTTTTCCCTCTTTTCATAACATAATGTGTTCACTTTTTTCCAAAATGGGCCATTGTTACACAAGGCGGCATTTTAAGGCTTGACCTTATTCTCACTAATAAAGTGCAGGTCAGTCACCTGTAGCGAGCTGTCTTTGGGTCCTCAGGTCTCTGTTTGTACATTTCCTTCCTACTTTACAAATCAGGAGATTGAAGCCAAACACCAGTTAGTCCTGTATTTACCTGATCTGTTCTGGGACCACTTTCACTAAGACACACTCCTCAGTTTTAAGTGTTAGATTATGAAAAAATGAAGAAAGAAAGAAAGAAAGAAAGAAAGAAAGAAAGAAAGAAAGAAAGAAAGAAAGAAAGAAAGAAAGAAAGAAA